>JASAOE010000510.1:0-25000 GCA_029964075.1 Patiria pectinifera
GTTTTCTTAGCCCTCTTACATTTTTTTTTTATTCCTTCATTGTGATTTGGCTGCTTTACAAGAAAGGATGAAATTGACCAATTACTTACTGAAATAGGACATGGAAGAAGTAGTTGGGAAAACAGTTACAACCACAAGGCTGAAGTTCACGTACAGGCCTTGTTGAAAATATTTCTCGCAAAAGCCCCCTGGACTGGGCTAGATTCACTTACTTTCTGTAAATGTTTGCCCAGCCCTATCTTTTTTTTACATTTTCTACGTACGTATTCATAAGGAATCAAATGGTCGGTCAAGTTTTTCACTGCCCTGATTGGCAACTGGAGAAGTTAGCAGTGTTGGTAATTGTTATGCCAGTCTTGTGAAAGCCTTTGTTGGGAAAATTCCATTCACTTTAAGGCAAGGCAATTTATCTATTTGTTGTTTGGTTATCGTACCCAGCTCAGACTACCTGTAACATGTTTCCAACCATCTGCAACGAGGGGAAATGCGTCATGGATCCTCGCGGTGGTTTCTACTGTGTCTGCCCACCGGGTCAGGAGTTTCAGCGCCACACTCGCACCTGTCACGGTAAGGAATAAAGAAAGTTAAGTCTGATAGGATTGATATGGTGAAAACCTCATAATAATTTGTCATCAGGGGCGTAAATCACAGGGGAATAAGGGGTATAAATCCCCCCCCCCCACTTTTTGACCAGGGGGATGGGCTACTGAATCATCCCCCCCCCCACTTTTTCCTGATGAGAACAAAAAAAGGCGGATTTCTAGGTATTTTTCAAATATCGCAACAGCCACAATGTATTCAATAGCACTGAAAAGTGGAGAAACAAAGTACAAAGCTTTGAAAATGCGCCATTGTGATGTAAGCGTGAGTATACATATTGATATACATCTATATCCTGAAGTGGGCCCCCTTAGTGTAATCTGGTGTCCAACCCTCCCTCCCCCCCCCCCTTTTCAGATTTGGTCTTCCCCTATTCCCCCACTCGCCGGCACAGATTTACGCCACTGGTTGTCATCCCAGTATCCTTGTACCTTGACCCTAAAACCTCATCCTGACGCATACTCCATCTTATGAATAGTGTGGGTGTGGTACCCCCTGCTGTATCAGTATCTGATTTGAACCAGCCAGCCTACCCTGGCTACCTCGGTGGACGAGTGGTAAGTCTCTGCACTAGTAAGCAGGAAGTCGTGAGTTCGAGTCCCACCTTAATACATTGTAGTTTTTTCTCTTAATCACTCGGGACAACACTGAGTATAGAGGGTGAGTCCAAAAGAACGAAACCCAAATGTTGGGACTATTGTTTTAGTGAAGTTCTGAATGTAGCACTTTCAAAACCTAGGATATGAAAGCTCAATTCATAAGCTTTCTTTTAGTACAAGAATCATTCGAATCACTCATGTACTTTTCAAGTTACGGACTTTTAAAACACAGCCATCGTTTTAAAGTTCTGTACACGGATCACAAAACGGTAAGTGTTCTTTCAGCAAAACGAAAACAAATCACATAGGGATGTGTGTGAAATGTTTAGGTTTTGCTGAAAGAACGCACACCTTTTGTGTGATCCGTGGACAGAACTTTAAAACGGTGGTTGTTTTTAAACTTCCATAACTTGAAAAGTACTTGAGTGATTTGAATGATTCTTGTACTAAAAGAAAGCTTATTAGTTGGGTTTTTATATCCTAGATTTTGAAACTGCTACATGCAGAACTTCACTAAATCATTAGTCCTGACATTTGGGTTTCGTGTTTTTTGACTCACCCTGTACAGTATAAAAAATGTGTTGGTAAAGGGCAAAACCCAATATTGAATTCATGGGAAGTGTTACCTGGAGCACGTTTTGGCGGCCCTTGAACTGGAACATGTTTCTGACGTCACAGCCGTGACCTGAAGCATGTTTCCTGTGCACCGCGAAAACGACTGACCGGAAAATTGTTCATGACGTCATGTTACTGCCTACGTGACTGCACACAACCCAAAAAAAATCACGCGGCGAACGGACATGATTAACAATAACATTCAAAGCAAAAGTGGGTGATTTTTTTATAGCGTTTCCCTAAAGTTCTAAAAAGAGTGGGCCTGATATTCTGTATCAACTTTCGTACCAATTGAAGGTAAAAACCCACTATTTAAATCCCATTTATGGTAAAAAGTAACGTCGTCTGCTAAGCTTGTTTACCTTTCCGCCATCTTGAAACATAAGTGAACCGACCGGAAACTTCGGTTCAACTTTGGTCGAAACAATGACGTCATTTCAGTGTAACCGAAGCGCCAAAACGGCCACGAACCAGAAACATGTTTACGGTCACAGCGCCAAAACGTGCCCCTGGCTTGGCCTGAAACCGAACACACTGCACTAAAGGTGTTACCATTGTTTCATGTGAGTGTACTGGGTGGGATGCCATCATTTCTTCCATGTATCAAATTGATTCTGATCTTATTTTTGTTGTTGTTGACATGAATCAGATAAAGACTGGTGCCAAGACAACCCCTGTGGTAATGGAACCTGTCAGGTGACGACCGATAACTACAGGTGCATATGCCCTCCTGGCTATGAGTTCAGAGACGATTACCTGACATGTTTAGGTGAGTCAATAGTAGTCATTGAAAAATTAACAATTGTTAAAGATATTTGTAATTTGTGCATTTTTTTCGTTTGAAGCAACAAAAGTGCTCAAAATCTAAAGAAGGGTACTGAACATCTAACCTGATGAAGTTTCAGCTCAGCTCCAGCTGTATATTCCAAGAAAAACAGCATTCTAGGATCTAGATTTCAAATCAAAAGTTGCTGAATCATGTTTTGAATTGGGCCTGAATTCAGTGTCCAAGACACGTTCTCACTGAGCCGATTGCAGCTATACACGATGTCGTGCACTGATCCGACGTATTATAGCAACCACACGCGGCTGTGCGTCGTGCCAAAGCTTGTGCGCGCTTCGCCGAACTTAACAAAACGAACTACTAATTTAAATTTCCTACGGTGCGTCTTAAGAAGCATCGTTAAAAAGGCCTTCTTTCGTTGATTACTTCAAAATGATAGCTTGCCAGAAAGAAAAATTTCATAGGGAGTTTAGTCCCCTTACTATATTTCAACCAAGTATGTTTTTCAACAAGAATTACGCCAGTTACTTTTTGGATAGCTGCAAATGATGGACTATAGCTTTAACTGCTGTGATGTGGGATATGACGTTTTTAACACCCGAGGAGCGCATATCATGCAAGGCGTAGCCGAGAGTGCTATGTGCCCCAAGTGGGTTAAAAACGGCATATCCCACATCACAGCAGTCAACACTTGTTTTGTTATATCATGCCTATAACTCAAAAAGATAAATGGTTGTAACTTACTGTGTGAGAAACAACTTAAATCACTGTGACGTAACTTTTGATAACTGAAGGTTTTGATGTCCTGCTGGACATTAGACTGAGCATTTGACGTTGCAGTTTTCATTGCGCAAAGCTAGCGCGCTGGCAGGTTCCAAACGCGCGCACAATGAACGCAGTGCGATATCACCCTCAGTGTGAGACATGCATTTTTATTGTCCAGACACGTGACCATCCTAGACCATTGAAATTCCAGTATCCCCGCACACAATATAACAATCTAAGTTAGCACAATTGCAAGTCAAATAGGTAGTAAGATCACAAGTTACTGGGGGCGATTAATGACACTTTAACCATTATTGCTTTGTCCTTCGGATGGGACGTAAAGCCGTAGGTCCTGTGTGTTGTGTAATGCACGTTAAAGACCCCAGTAACACTTATCGCTAAGAGAAGGGGTTTGCCCCGGTGTTTCTGGCAGTGGCTGCAATATGCGCTGCAGCACCTTGTAACCCTGAATGCGTGTGCTCGACCGCTACGCTCTGTTCCCTTGTTAACAACTGAGAGTACACTCTTGATGTAGCGGAATCAGTGAAATTTTTTGAAAAGGTCCGGATGAGGACAATATTAAAATAATATTGTCATCATCCTGGTACTTTTAATGACATAATATTGAAGTCTTCGGTTACTTTTTACGAAAGCATACAATACGCTGATTTACCACTGGAAGCCTGATATAAGCAATAATTGACAATAACTCTGCCGTGATCCCATAATTCTGAAATTGACTCTGAACAAATAATTCTTGTATTTCTCACATCAGTATTAAAACAGAGATTACAGCTAACACATGTACATAATGTAATTTTCACCTTTCTTATCTCATCAGATATTAATGAATGCATTGACCATCCAAACATCTGCGGGGACGGCCAGTGTATAAACAGGATCCCGGGATATTACTGCGATTGCGACCCGGGTTTTGCACTGGACAGCTCCCAAGCAACGTGTGTAGGTGAGTCAGCTCAAGTGTTGTGTTTAAATCTGCGTTCCCTGTGCTATTTTTTTAGATTTATCCCGAAAAATAGATTTTTTTCTCCCTAAATTGCTGTTTCTCTAGCAATACAAAAGTTATACACTTTTCAACGAGACTTTGACTGAAACAATCTGCCCATATTTAGTTACTGAATTAGTACTTTACAAAATGTTCAATATTGGCAGCCAGACAATTACTCCGTTCTCGTTGGGTAGGCTGGTTGTATCCAATGTGCAATTCATTTAAAGACTCAAACAGTCATTCTTGAAAATTGTCAAATGGAATTTTGCCTTAAACAGGAAACATTTCGAAGATTTCATGGACTTTTTAATATAAAGATGCATTCCCTGTGCTATTTTCGAGCTGTACCACGAAAAATAGATTTGTTTTTCCAATTGCCATTTTCTTATACGGTGTTTATAAAAAAAAATGCACACAAAATATAACGGAATGCCAGACGTAGAATATGTAACCAACATAGATAATATAGGTATGGTTTGAAAGATACGCCTTTCCACTTTAAAAAGAGACATCAAACGTCCAAATCTGATAATTTTTGACAGAGTTGTGAGTTATTTCTCAAGAGAGGTCAAATTGACCATGGGACCAAGTTTTCAAATTTAGGCATTGGTACAAAGGTAGCCTAATTGCCTCTGTGTGGCTATTTGCCTGGCCTACAATTCTAAACACTTTCTTGCTATGAGTTCGTAAACATGTTAACATGCTAAACATTTTTAGCATGAGGTGATAGCAAGAAAATTGATTAGAATTGTGTTTACTCATTAAACACATTTTTGTAAGCCAGACAAATATTCACACAGAGGCAATTAGGGCCCAGTTCGGGCAAGGACCATTAGTCGACTAGTGGTTGATTTGTGACGTACCTTACGCCTGCGCACTGATAGCGACGTGCGAACGTCTCTAGTCAAACGCTGGTCAAAATGTCATCGCAAAACTTCTGGATCCTGGCTCTCTGCTAGCGTTATGAATGCGCGCAGCTATTGGTTACCAGCGAAGCAACCAACCCCAGTAGGCTGGTTCCAAATAGTCGACTAGCGTAGTCAACCATCGTCGACTAGACAGAGTTCGGGCAAACGTTAGTTAACCATTGGTCAACTATAGTCCTTGCGCGAACTTGGCCTAGGCTACCTTTGTTCCAACGCCTTTGAAAATTAAAAATCAGAATAAAGTAGTTTTTTCGTTTAAACAAAACAAAACATAGGCCTACACATTGAAAAGTTGTTAGGAGAAAAAAAAGGACATTTTTTTAAGAGCAGGCAGTATGCATCTTCAAGAGTTCTTTCACTCACAATATCGTCGGTCACATCACGAACCGGCGTATCTCGATTTTTTGCCAAATTGAGTTTTTGTCATTAACGTTATTATTTCATCAAAGTGCTCATTCTCAGGAAGTTTTATTCCGATCAGAGTTTTAATTAACTAAGAACGCTAATTAGACTTTGCGGGGTATCTCTAAAAAATGAAAAATGCTGCACCACAAAGTGGCGTATCCCGATGCACCACGAAGTGGCGTATCCCGATACGCCACTTTACACGCTAATTCCCATAGTGCTATGACGTCACAAAGGAGCGTCGACATAAAAAATGAGAATTTAGTGATTCACGAACCGACGTACCTCTGTATCTGGCACACGGCCACTATTACTTGCGTTGTATGACATAAAATAAACATTGTAAAAATCTGTTTCACGAAGTGACGAATAACTTTGGGACTGATTTTTTTTCAAAAACTAAGGAACTCCGATGCACACGGATTGCATACAACAAAGTTCAATCTATAATTTACTAGCAAAAACGAAACAGCTTGAATTCTTACACAGGGAGTATATGGAATGAGCCTACAAAATAATGACCAACTTTAAATCGGTTTGTGGTGCAACCGGCGATATGAATGATGGTTACATGTATCTTTACCAACAGATATCAATGAGTGTGAGCAGAGGCCCTGTGCTGGTGGCCGATGCAATAACACTAGAGGGAGCTATCACTGTGATTGCCAAACGGGATACCAGTACGACCAGGCATACAGACAGTGTGTTGGTGAGTCCCTACTGAAGTTACATTGTATACTTAAGTTTTTACACAAACTTATGTAAGTTTGTACAGTTGTGTGTTGGTCAAGTTGGTTTGAGTGAATTGTCAAGTCTTGATGGCACAAAGCAATTCCACTTTTAGTTTACGACTTTTCTGAATATTCCAAATATTCAAAAATTCTATCATCACCCAATATCAATATAGAATACCAATATACCAATATTCCAATATCATATAGAATATATTTTGAATGTATCAGTTTTAATGGTTGTCAATATCTATGTTCAAGGGCCCTATTCAGAAGACATGAAACTTGTATATGCCAAGTAGCCAAGGATCACGCCCTAAGCGACAACGCTAGTACATCAGCAATGCTGCAAACTGGCAGCCGATTTAACGAAACTTTACGCAATGGCGCAACTCCGCTTGCGCCACAATTTGTTTGTGTAAGCTGCACAACATTTCACTTATGACACATTTCATGAAAGTCTCATAGTCCACAAGTCTGCAACTGGCACAATAAATTATGGCGTAACTTGCGCAATCATTTTAGGCGGCGTCAGTTGTGGTGTAGCGACTGAAAAAGACCTATTTTACCAGCAAATCATGAATTTCTATTTCACTACTGACATAATTTTTAGAGTTGCTGCATGATTCCGTAGAAAGTCGGACAAAATAGTTTTCAAAATGGTGGGCTGAGGTGATTCAACGACTGTTTCATGAACGAACAAATTGATACACAAACAGCCGTCGTAAATGCTGGTATTATCCTCATCCAAAATGTTTACGGCAAGTTTCGTAAAATTTATCAAAAGTTTATTGCGGAGCTGTGCAATAAATTTGTTGGATAAGTCTTACGCATGATGCAAGCTACACACTTTTTTGTGAAATCGGCTGCTGGGCTGGGGATCACTCATAGAGGATACATAGAGGATCCTTTTAAATGATGTTTGACCATCATTTGACTAAAGATGTCCAAAGTTCTTTTAAAGCTATAGTCCATCATTTGCAGCTATCCGAAAAGTAACTGGTGTACTTATTGTTGAAAAACATACTTGGTTGAAAGATAGTAAGGGGACTAAACTCCCTATGAAATTATTCTTTCTGGCAAGCTGTCATTTTGAAGTAATCAACGAAAGAAGGCCTTTCCAACAGTGCTTCTTAAGACGCACCGTAGGAAATTTAAATTAGTAGTTCGTTTTGTTATTCGGCAAAGCGCGCGCAAGCATTGGCACGACGCACACGCACGCGCGGTTGCTATAATTCGTCGGATCAGTGCGCGACATCGCGTAGCTGCAATCGGCTCAGTGAAAACGTGTCTCGGACGCTGAATTCAGGCCCAATTCAAAACATGATTCAGCAACATTTGATTTGAAATTGAGATCCTAGAATGCTGTTTTTCTCGGAATATAAGCTGAAGCTGGGCTGAAACTTCATCAGGTTAATAGTTGTTCAGTACCCTTCTTTAGATTTTGAGCACTTTTGTTGCTTCAAACGAACAAAATGCACAAATTACAAATGATGGACTATATCTTTAAACCACTGTATATGGTGGAGTAATAGTTACACCGTGTTGAACCCATTCCTGTTTCAGATATTGATGAGTGCGAATCGCGTCCGTGTGGCAACGTCGGTTGCTACAACACCCAGGGCAGCTACTCCTGTAACTGTAACCGCGGTTACACTTTTGATCAGAGCCAGCAAGAGTGCGTCGGTGAGTAACTGCCTTTGTAAAAAAAATAACAGAAGTCAAGAACAGAGAATGGAAGACCGTGTGAAAAAATATCTCTTTTGAGTTGTGTGGTTCTAAGAAGAACCAGTTGTTCTCAAAATCACACAAATCAAAAGAGATATTATTCACACGGTGTTACCGCAGACCTTCCGTTCTTTGCTCATGTTCACCATGCAAACCTTCAAATCTCTTAAAAGTCAGGAAATTGAAATGCACTGATTTTACCGTACTAAAACTTTCTTTGCTACTAAAAGTTCACTAGAATTGGTTGCATTCATCAAGTGGAGAATTTCTTCATGTCAAAAAATGAAATTGTGGAGCTTCTTTGCACAGTTATGACCAACACCGACTCCCTGTTGACTTCTCCTAATTATAATTCATTTTTAATTTTATTCAATTCAATGGAAATTGAAAAAGCAAACAAGTCGAGCAAGATATGAAGCTGATAGCAATGACAATAATAATAATAATAATAATAAAGAGCATTTATAATGCGCCAAATCCATCTTGATTAGATGCTCAAGGCGCAGAGGAACAAACAAGTAAACATGAACAGCAAAAACAGCGGGGAACAAAAGTACGCACAAATGAAAATACATGGATATGAAACAGTACACATAAGCCTTGGGTTTGCAATGCATTATAAATGGATTACTGATAAAGAAAAAGATACCTCGGTAGAATGATACACGGTAAAACTGTGAGAATTGGTCATTGGTTTTTGATGAGATTCAGAGTTTTCCTGCTTTCCTGGTGGCTTAAAAGTAGAGTAGATCATTTGCAGCTATCCAAAAAAAGTAACTCTCGAAAGTATTGTTAAAAAGCTTAGTTGGTTTAAAAATAAGGGCACTAAACTCGCTGTGAAATTCTTCTTTCTGGCATGCTGTCATTTTGAAGAAAACGATAAAAGAAGGCCATTCCCAAAGATGCGTCAAGTGACGCATTCTCGGAAATTTCCATTCGTAATTGGTTTGTAATTCTGCAAATCTGTGAATCGGTGCTCGCAAGCATTGACACAATGCACAAGCGCGCACGGTTGCTGTTATTCGTCAGTTCAGTGCATGACATCGCGTAGCTGTAATCAGCTGAATGAGAACGTGTCCTAGATGGTGATTTTGAGGGCAATTCAAAAAATGACTCAGCAACTTTTGGATTGAAACCCAGATCCTAGAATATTGTTTTCTCGGAATATACTGCATTCACAGAGCTAAAACTTCATCAGATTAAATGCTAAGCACCCCTCTTTAGATTTTAAGCACTTTTGTTGCTTCAAACCAAAAATATGCACAACAGACAAATGATCTACTCTACCTTGAGGCCCTGACATGAAGGCAACCATGTTTGATTTTTGATTTATTTTACAAATAATGCATCTTTTAATAAATGAAAATCCAATCCCTTTAACACTGAGTGGTTGCTAACTTGTTGTTCTCTTCCAAAGCGTAATGGTAAATATCTGTATTTGATTGCACTGTATAAAAGCACCAATATTTTATTTGCACCCAACTTATCAACCAATTCCTAACCCTTGTGTTGCTGTAAGCCATGAGATTTTTTTCTCTGACCCTTTAGTGACCGTAACGGCCAGAATCGGCCAGAACTAAAATGCCTGCAGTGGCAACTGACTGCCAACATTTCAAGCAGTCTGTACTTTGGCAACACATGGAAATGGAAGAATATTTGAAATTTAATCTTCACCATTTTAGGCACACAGCTTTTGAAAAGATACCACTTTGTGTGTGCCCTTTTGTTCAAACTTTCAGAATTTGAAAAAAAATATACTGAAAATGTTGCCTCATTTATGAAATGCTCTGGACATACACCATTGTGTATTTTAACAAATGTGTGATCACTAACAAATTTGGCACTTAACAATAGTCTTGATTATAATGGGATAATATTGCGATGGAGCAGTTATAAACGTGAGGTTTAAAATAGGTTTATGGGGGACTGGTCGCCGTAAATGGCCCAAGCCGAAGACTCCATTACACTATTATCCCCATTCATAAAAGCAAGCACACTTAAAGCCAGCACATGTGATGGCGTACTGCGTGCATGTGGCCCGGAGCGCTGGGTCTTGCGCCTGGTCTTAAACAACACTCAACGCTGTTTAAACGGCGGTTTAAGACCACCCACGTCACAGGCTCTCAACCAATAGGAATAGGCAAACTGTCTCAGGTATTTATGAATGAAAAAAAGCATGTAAACTCCTTCCATTCAGACGTTGACGAATGCCAACTACACTCCGGGCTGTGCGGTAATGCCACCTGCGTTAACTATGTGGGCAGGTTTGATTGCGAATGTCCCCGAGGGTTCAGTCTGGACAGGCATATCCGGGCTTGCCTCGGTGAGTCCCGAGTCACTTGGCCGAGCAAAGCAATGCAAAGCAAAGCACTATGGCTCCGCACTTTTTGCCGCATGATTAAGCTACCGTGATGTGAAATGGCAGTGTATGATTCTGTCCAAGGAGGGCACCAGACAAAATTAAAAAAAGAAATCAGGTTTTTTTTCACCTTAGAATCAGTCAGAAACCTTTGATGCCAAAACCAAATAGTCTAACATGTAAACTTTTCCTACATGCAGGGTGAGTAAAAAAAAAAGCGGAACCCAAACCCCCAAAATTTTATTTCATTATTAATAAAAGATGTAGCACTAAACATAATAATGACTGGAAAGCCCATTTTATTTGCTACTTTTAGATGAAAAAAAATACTGAAATTGCTCAATCTGTTCAAAAAATATCACAATTTAAACCTCTTTCATCCAAATAATGCGATTTCAAGAATCGTCGTCACAATTATCTGCAAACATCACCAGCGATAAAACCTTAAGATATTGTGTACCACAGTTGTTGACAGTTCAAACAAGTATTCTGTGTCATGTTCTTTGTTGTTCCAAATAGTCAGAATACAAACTAATTTTTTTGGGGATGAAACAGGTTTTAGGGTCTTGCGTTTAAATGGTGATATTCTTTGAACGGATAGAGCAATTTTAGTATTTTTTTTCATCTAAAAGTAGCTTATGAAAATAGCTTTCCAGTCATTATTATGGTTGGTGCTATATATTTTTTGAAAATATGAAATATATCTTTTGGGGTTTTGGTTTCACTTTTTATTACTCACCCTGTATTAAAGGATTTTAGGTTACTGAAGCAGAAACTGAGTTGTTATTTTCTTGTGAGGACTTGAACTCTTTGTGACAGTACTGCCATTTCACATGCAACACTTTGGACTGGGCTTCGCTCTTAGTTCTGTGTTATCTGTTATGTGCTGCAGCTTCATTTGCTATGTGGAATCATTGAGGACAGCCTTCAATGATTATCGCTGTTGCGTGTTTCCTGTTGTGCTTCGTGTTCCACTTTTATTGTGTCAGCTTAATCCTTCTTTCTTGCAATATTAGGTATTTTGGGGGCTTGTTGATGCATGCTTGTTTACAGTTTTGTTTTTTGAAATTGTTTGGCATGGTACTTGTATAACCTTAATGCTCCTTTGAGACTTGCATTCCATAGTGTAGTCAGCCGCGCCTTTAAGTACATTTGAATTTAAACTTGCATTCCCCGTTTTCTTCAACAAATTCAATTCTTTGTGTGTCTATTGATACATTTTCGACTTGAAGGTTTTATTCCAACCAAAAAACCTCTTATTGGGCACACACAGATCCACTTTGCAAGCAGACTGGCTCCCGGTCCATACATTATCGATACTGATTGTTGGGTGGGAACTAGCCTCCCCCGTAAAAATGGGAATTATTGTCTGGAAGCCAATTGCTTGAAATTGTAAAGTGATAAGTCAATAACTATAACTATGGGCCGATTTTCAGTCAATGTCTCTCTCAAAAAGTGAATAACTTTTGTATTGCTAGAAAAATAGCAATTTATTAGAACAGGAATCTGTTTTTCGCAATGAAACTTGAAAAAAGCATGTGGAATGCAATTTTAATATGCGCATGAAATATTAGACGTCTAATTGGTTTGCTGTGACTTTGGAATGCCACTCTTACATGGGTATCACAGTTTATACATGTAGTTTGTCACTTTCTGCACGAGGCATTGTGTTGCACTGTATCTCTCATTTTTTTGCAGCATTTCGTTTGTCTTGTTATTTGTCATAGATATACATTTTGTTTACAGTTATGATGTCCTCGATCAAGATTTCTAATCAGGTGTCCATTTTAATCTTCATGAGAAGTCATCTACCCCCCTACCCCCCCTCCCACCCGCTTCCTTTCAGCATGTTCAGTCTTCCATCACTTATAGACACAAGAATTACTTCTAGTGGCATTTGATGTCTTGCCACAGTTTACTAATACTCAGGGGGACACTTTGGTTCGGTACTGTCTGTCAAATTTGTGTTTGCGTGAAGAATCTGCATGTAGTTTTCTCGATTAGAACCTGTAGTGCCATATCTGGGCTCTGAGCGGCTCTCAAAGTATCAGATTGTCCCAAGCTTCCCCTAGGGGGCGATGATAGTGGCAAATAAGAACAACTGGCCTCTCCAGGGACAACTGGACTCATCATACCGGGCTGTTATTAGAGTGTGAAATTTCATTGGTCAATTCAAACTGCTCGTGTGACGATGTTCGTCAGCAGGTCATCGTTAATTGCGCAGAGTCAGAAACATTACTGAAACCAGCTGTGTACCTACAATGATTGGCAGTCATTTCATTGAATGTCCAGGATAAGTTATAGACAAAGTTATCTGCAGTGGGCCGCCATTTATCTGCATGGGTTCTTAGCTGAGCAGCTTCACAATCTGCAGTGATTCCGGGTCCGGGGATCTTTGTTGTGTTTCCATCATGTCCGTAGCCTCGGTCAAGGCATTCGCCGATAATGTCCTTGATGGTATTGGCCGCTAACATAAACACTAGGCGCGCGCTATGCATGCAATGCAATGTACGATGCGTTAACAGCCACCTCATCAGGTGGCTCCAATATGCAAATCAGTTGGGGAAGATCAAACGTCTTGGGATAACGGATCGCATTGGCTTATATTTTTCTTTATTTTGTCCACTGATTTCCAGTGCCGACCTCGTGCAAATATAATAAGATTATCATTCAGCACTTGGTCGTGGACACTCCTTTTCACATGGACAGAGAGCTGGATAGTGTGGCTAGATTGTCCAACAAGTTTAGAGTTTACAGTCTAAATACAATTGGATATAAGGCCAAAAAAAAAAATAAGTCGGTCTCTGGTCAGCGCGCGCGTCAATTTTAATCGTGCGCGTCAATCTTTTTGTTTCCAAAATGTTCCGCGGTAGCTCCAACAGCGCCCTCTATTTCCGCACCTCCTCAATTTTTTTTACCAAAGAGCACCAAGGAATGGGAAATTGCACCAAGGCAAATGATCGAAAGCACCAAGGCAAATTATGGAGGACACCAATGTACATGAGGACACCAAAAAAGCAAAATAGTACCCACCTTGTCTGTACAATCCAAGCTTGAAGAAAAAAAAAACAAAGCAAAAAAAAAAAGAAAAGCCGTGTGGCCGCGTCAATTCCGGAACTTTGGTCTGACCGGAGACCGAATATTTTTTTTTTGTGGCCTAAGTCCAGTGACAAAATAAAGACAAAGATAGGCCAACGTGATCCGTTGTCCCAAGGCGTTCGTTCATCGGCAATTAATTTGCATATTGTAGCTGTGTGAGGTCGCTGTTCATGCTTCGTACAGTGCGCATAGAGAGTGGCTAGTGTTCAAGTAAGAGGCAAGATACTGCGGTGGACTCTATCGTCAAACGCTTTGACCAAGGCTGTCATGTCCATCACAGCTTGCTTTTGTTAATAATATGTGACCCGTCACCACAAAATGAGCATAAAAGTCAGAATTTTAAAGATTTGAGATATTTTTGTTTCTATATTCTGCGGAACAAGAGCTTTCTTATGGTTTATAACATTTGGGAGTACTGACTTCAGTAACAACAATATAGACCGCCAACTAAATTGGAGCTGTAAAAGTAAATTTTGAGAAAATGACATTTAAACATCCCGTTGTTGCATCAGAGTGAATGAACAATCAACTTGTAACGCGGGATGAGAATAGGTTGAAAAACAGTGTGGAAAGGTACACCAGAAGTTCAGGACTTACATATTCGCTCTTTTCACACTTCCGCCATGGGCATGCAGAGCATCGATCTGGCAACTTTACACAATAAATATAGCCGGTTCAGTGATTCCCGTGTCGGGCTGAACCGGCCATTTATATTGTGTAAAGTTGCCAGATCGAGGCTCTGCATGCCCATGGCGGAGTGTGAAAAGAGTGAATTAAGGTTCACCTGAAAACAAATGGACCATTCCTACAAATTTTGGCTTTGAAGGGGTTCGTTGACAATTCCTGAGTTTATGTTCATTTTCAAATTAGGTTTTGCCCTTCACCAACGTTTTTTAAACACTGTACATGTATACTCGGGTGTGTAACCTCCCGAGTGAAAGTTGGAAAAAATCACTCGGGTGGGACTCGAACCCATTCCAACTTATTATAGTTTATGCGGTACCCGCTGCTATGTACATCAGATTCGAACCGGCCAACCGATCCCGTTAGCTTGGTGGTCGAGTGGTTAGACATCTGCACTAGAAAGCAGGAGGTCGTGGGTTCGAGTCCCACCCGAGTGATTTTTTCCAACTTTCACTCGGGAAGTAACACACTGAGTATACAGTGTTTAAAAACGTCGGTGAAGGGCAAAACCTAATTTGATTTATATCACCCCGACGCAAAATGCCATCTTATAATATGTTCATTTTGTTGCGACAGATCGCATCTGACAAATTCCATGCCAGGAGCTTAAAAGTATAGAGCTGCTTAAAGCCAATGCATTTGCAACCTAACATTGTTCTTGATAACACATTTTGGTCATCTTTTAATTTTTTTTTTTTTTGGTTCAGTTTAATTTGCTTTCTTATCCACAGTAATTTATGAAGACTAATTTGATATTTTCTCCACATTTTGTTTGTTTATCTGCATTGGGGTTTTAGACATCAAGGAATGTGATGATGAGCCGTGTGGTGAAGCCACCTGCCTGGAGCTGGAAGGGTCGTTCCTGTGCCAGTGCCCCACTGGCTATGAGTTTGACTCACTGACTGGTTCCTGTGTTGGTGAGTTTCAAGTAGTCTGTTCCGCATTTCACAATTGTTGACTGCTGTGATGTGGGATAGGATGTTTTTAACACCCGAGGGGTGCATATTCGCCGAGGGTGCTATGCGCCCTGAGGGGGTAAAAAACAGCATATCCAACATCACAGCAGTCAACTATTGTTTTGTTACATCGTGCCAATATCTCAAAAAGATCAATGGTTGTAACTTACTCTGTCAGATATAAATTAAATCACTGTGATGTAACCTTTGATAACTGGAGGTTTTGACGTCCTGCCGGACATGAGGCTGAGCGTTTGACGTTGCAGTTCTCATTGCGTAGAGCTAGCGCGCCTGCAGGTTCCACACGTGCGCGCAACGTGCCCATTGAATGTAGTGCAATATCACTCTCAGCGTGTGACATGCGTTTCTATTGTCCAGACACGTCGTTGTCCTAGACCAATGAAGTTACAGTATCAACTTTAATTTAACAGATCCATATGTCACATCTCATAAATTGTTTACTTATTGTTAACTTTATGATTATGAGATCAAGGATTTCTCAAAAATGCCATGGTGCTGTAGCTTGCAAGCCTGAAGAAACCTGTAGAGAACAGACAATGATGAAATTCAACTGTTCAGATGGGTGAGGGAAACCCCGGAAGGGTTTTCTGGAAAACATCCAGAAGGGACAGTAAATTTCAAACCACATATTGGCCTCGGCAGAATTCGGACCAGGGTTACAGAGATGAAAGGGAAGGAAAGTACCATCGCGCCGACCCAACTCCTCTTTGAATATGATTTTATATTTTGTACCAATTATAGTAAAAGTGAAAAACGGTAAAGGGGATAGTGATTCATAATGCATAAATCACTCTTGTTTGCTTTGTAGACATTGATGAGTGCCAAGAAGCTTTCCACACGTGCGGTAACGGGACCTGTCAGAACTTTGACGGCTTCCACCTGTGTTCCTGCCCGCTGGGCTTCGTATTTGACGATCTCCTGGCACTCTGCCTTGGTAGGTTACTGAGTACAGCTGGTCTTACAAAGTAGTATTGATCCCAGATTGGATTTTGAGTTTGTACCTCTATTGCAGCCAAGGGGAGTGTGGCCTAGAGGTTAGGGTTCGTGACTCCTGATCAGAGGGTCAGGGGTTCGAATCCAGCTGCTGGTCATAGTGTTGTGTCCTTGGGCATGGCACTTCACCCCTACTTGCCTCTTTCCACCCAGGAGAATGGGTACTGGCATTAGCTGGGAGTAACTTGCGATGGACTGGCATCCCATCCAGGGTGATAGAAATATTCTCCGTCGTTTCATGCCAGGAAAACCGGAGATAAATGCTGGTCTGATGGGCCGACCGACTTTTTGTTACTACAACTACTACTACATGTGAAAAAGAAAAAGTCCTATAAAAGAAATAGTCCTAGATAACTCTGTTGTTTTACAAAATGAAATAAAATTTCAGATCATGTAAACAAGGCATAACAAATGTTATGGAGCGAGTTTCATCAGCTTTGTGCAAGAGGGTGAGATTTAAGCGCCATACGCAAAAAAAATACTCACTTTCAGAATGCGGACACGGTGCTGAAGACGGTGGCGGAAGGCACGTGCTGCTGCCGAAAGCTTCTGAATGAATGCAGGATCACCCCTGATGTCATTGCACACCTCCTCGATTGTGTGTTGCGCCAAACTTTGTTGTATATTCTGTTTAATTCAATTGTTCCTTACGATAAATTATGATGTATGGAAATGAATATAATCAAATCAAATAATTGGACTCTAAACTTGTTTGCTTCCGTAATTAAATCTTACAGAAAGTTATTTTTGTTCCTGTTTTCCCAACCAGCTGACAACGACTGCTTCAGCGTGCCAGATATTTGCGGTAATGCGACCTGCGTTCCAACGTCGGATGACCACAATTGCGTTTGTCCAGAGGGACAGAAATACAATCGCCGAACTAATCAATGTATAGGTAATTACAACTGTTAAATAGTTTGTCTGTTCTTATTATTATCAATTGAAACATTGCTTAATTAGGCATTTTTTTAATGTAATAATGTTAATACAACACCATTGGCATTACCAAAAAAGGACATGACAAAAATTTAAATACCGTGCATTTAAAAATGTTCTCATACTGTGCACTGTTGGAAAAACTTTTACATTTTCCACTTTTTAGCCATGTTTTTCGTGGAATTGCCCAAAGGTGTTTTCTTTTAACATTTATTTTTTCTTAGAAGATTCTGCATAAGGAGACTTAAAGCGCCCCAGACATGAGGAAAAGTCCAGTTTTATATTGGTCCATGTCATGCTGGTTCTGAACTTTAAGGAGTCTAAATGATTTTGAAGCCAGTCGAGAATCCGAAGCTTGAGAATAAACCGTGTTCGCATTGTACTCCAGACGATCCAGACGATGGTAAAAACTGAATGGATAAAATCTTGCCAGTGTCCACACTTGGACTTTTGACTTGGGAAAATTTTACCAAGACTTGTGGCTAAAGGAACCGATATCCTTGATTGTCGTAGTATATGGCATTATATATGCAACGTTGATGGCTTATATATGTGAATGATGCCTTGTTAATATCTATGATGCAAAAAAAAAAAAAGGAAAAGAAAATCCACTTAAGATTGTGAAGAACCAATTGAAATGCAAGCCTATGAAATTACCTGTAGTGTGACCTTCATGCAGTACCCGGATGTAAGCACTGGACTTTTTGTCTGTCCTGGGCAAAAGTTGGCCGGTAAAAGTAACCGCTGGACTTGGGAAAAGTATCCAAGAGGAAAGTTTTCTAGGCTGTTGGCACTGAGCTTTACCAAAAATGGACTAAAAATGGCAAAAGTATACCCATTGTCTCTAGCTTTACCAGAAAAATGTCCACTGTGGACACGGTGTAACCCGAGTTTTGAAAATCCAAGTAGTGGAAGGTTTAAAGAATTTGATTTTGCTATTTCTATTGTTACAGACATCAATGAATGTGTAGAGTCGCCAGGTATCTGTGGGCAGGCCTACTGCACCAATGAACACGGCAGCTACAGCTGTGAATGCATCAGTGGCTATGAGTTTGATAAAACCAGAAGATCCTGTGTTGGTAAGTTGGGATTGAATGTTTATTCTTTACCTCTCTTGTCACTAAATTGTCTTTTTCTTAATGGAATGTAAACCACAAGATAGTCTGTGTTGTAGTTGAGGAACTTGCGATGGATCACAAATCATCACAAGCCCATCACGAGTCAATCACAAGTCCATCACAAGTCAATCACAAGTCCATCACAAGTCCATCACAAGTCAACCACAAGTCAATCACAAGTCAATCATAAGTCCATCACAAGTCCATCACAAGTCCATCACGAGTCAATCACAAGTCAATCACAAGTCCATCACAAGTCCATCACAAGTCAAGCACAAGTCAAGCACAAGTCAACTCACAAGCTACCCAAGTGAACTTTCATAAATGCACTCTTTTTGTTATTGTTCATTCCCGGTTCACTCTTGAATGGAATTGTGAATTGACTTGTGAACTGGACTTGCGATGGTCTATTTATCCATCACAAGCACCTTGACCCTAACCCTGCTAGATGAAACACAGTGCATCAGGGGCGGATTGCAATAACGCAGTCTTAGTCGGCTGGCTAAACCAGTCCAATTTTAGCCGGCTATTGTTCTTAGACGGTCTTGGTTAAGACACCAAACTTAGCCCATTGCAATAAGCTGGTCTTTACTAAGCCCGCTTAGAGTAATGATTCACAAACAAACATTCCATGGTTTGTGTGATTCATATCATGCGAAATCAAATGTCAATTCCGAAATTTTATGTTGAGAAAATTGTATTTGCAGTACAACTCAGTGTCAATACATTTTTCCAGAAGATCCCTTCTATCCCAGAGAATTTTCCCTCCAAGCAGTACTCTGCTTTTTAAAGATTTAATCATCAAACACTTGTCAACTGGGAAAAAATATTTTGGAAAAGAATAATTCAACACACCAGCGAATTCCAAAAATCCCAGCTATAGACCATTTTAAGCCAGCCCAACCCAGGCTAACTATTTTAAGACTGTCTTAATACTTAGACCGTGTCATTGCAATGGTCTAACTTATAGACTGACTGACAGCCAGAGCTTTTAGACTGTCTAATGCGCATAGACAGCTTTAAGACCGGTTATTGCAATCCACCCCAGGTGTCAAAGTTTGTGGGACTAAGCTTGCTGCGCTGAGCTTTCAACGCTGTAATTGGCTGTATAACAGCCAATTCTGAGACAATGGGAACAAGTCCCATTAAACTATGCCGCTGTTGTATCCTGCTGCAGTTGGTGACCACATATTCTGAAGCAGTTTGTCTTAGAGATTTTTGTGACCTGATGGATCTTGCTATGTGGGCAGGCTGTCAGTTTGACAAGTGTTGCATGTTGCTACGTTCAGCAGGGTTTCTGGCCAGAATACCCTGGGGTTTGGGATTAAGAAAGATGAAGCAAACAACACTGCTTGACTTGATTTTACTCTCTCTCTCTGTTTTTTTCCCCATGCAGACATAGATGAGTGTGCAGTGGATGAGGATATCTGCAATAATGGCTACTGCGTTAATGAGAATGGTGGCTTCCAGTGCATTTGTCCCTCGGGTGCAGCGTTCAACTACAACACCATGTTCTGTGTGCCAACACGTAGGGACAAAGGCCAGCGTAGGGCCGTGTCCGAATGACTTGGCTACGGCTAGAAATTATACACACTTGCCTTTGGAAGCGGCTGCCACTTTCCATAGACCTGTGCGTTATCTCTAGCCGTAGCCATGTCATTCGGATGCGGCCTTGTAGTCGAGCCCATCACAAGTCAATCACAAGTCCAGTCACGAGTCTCACGGGATGAACAATGACAAAGGAATGTTAGGCCAAAAAAAAAAGTTTTGGTCTCTGGTCAGACCAAAGTTCCGGAATTGACGCGGGGACGCAGCTTTTTTTTTCTTTTTTCTTTTTTTTCTTCAAGCTTGGATTGTACAGACAAGGTGGGGTACTATTTTGCTTTTTTTGGTGTCCTCATGTACATTGGTGTCCTCCATAATTTGCCTTGGTGCTTTCGATCATTTGCCTTGGTGCAATTTCCCATTCCTTGGTGCTCTTTGGTGAAAAAAATTGAGGAGGTGCGGCAATAGAGGGCGATGTTGGAGCTACCGCGGAACATTTTGGAAAAAAAAGATTGACGCGCATGATTAAAATCGACACGCACGCTGACCAGAGACCGACTTATTTTTTTTTTGGCCTTATTGGAACATTTCATTTGAATAACTGGACTGGACTTCAACATTGTTACAAACTCAGTGGAGGAACAGGGTGACCCCAAACAAAATGCGACCCTGAAACATTTGCCTTTTTTCAAAAAATGTGATCTGTGAATTTTTATGTTTTGTATATCAGATTAAAGCTGAGAGTTTTTCTTTCAAATAATAAAAAAAATATCATGAAAACAGCACATTGGGTTACAAGTTGAGAAAATGTCAGCTTTAACCTGATATCTGAAACATAAAAATTCACAGATCACTTTATTGAAAAAAAGGCAAATGTTTCAGGGTTTCATTTTTTGGGGTCACCCTGTAGATAATGCCGTGTGGCCTACTGGCAAGAGCATCTCTGTGCCAGTCATATTGGGTGCACATCTTGCTTGAATGGTGTGGAAAATGAAGGATCATTTTTCATCTGCATGTATACACAAACTTGCAGTGTCTTAACTTGCACAGAAACACATCTGTGGCACTGGGCAATTTCATTAAAGCAAGTTTTTTTTAATGCAAACCTTGAAAATGCAGTGTCCCATTTAAATTTATTTTCAATTTATGTTGTGCCATTTTCAAGGTTATTTTGGTGCCTTTTTTTGGTTTATGCTAATGCAAATTTCCATATTTATGAGCTAAAGTGTGTTAATTTTCCCATTTTTTTTAATCCCCCAATCAGGAGGTTTGCCTAGAGAGCCCACAGCAGCTTTCACCGGAGGCAATACTGAAACCATTAACGAGTGTGACCGGTCCCCGAGCCCCTGCGTGGATGGCATCTGCATTAACGCTGAGCAGGGCTTCAGGTGCCAGTGTCTGACCGGGTACCAGCTTATTGAAGATGAGAATCGCTGCGTTGGTGAGTACCGTGTATTCGTTTGTTCGATGCTGGTGTAGAACGAAACCAAGCTTTATTATGGTGTCCGTGCACAGATGGTAAATGGCGCTTTTGTGACCCCTTCCAAAAAGTTCCGGTAGGAGGGTGACGCAAGCGTGCAGCGCGAAATACGCTCGACCAATTTTGTTCTGAATGTGCGCAAGGCCAAAGCGTCTTCGCGTGAGCATCGAGCGCTATCAGGAACGTGTTTGAATTGTCCCTCTCAGTGGTCTCCCCGAACTCTGGACCATGGACCTTTGGAACCTTTGGGGGCCTAAATAGGGGGCCACTTGTGATCTGAGTAGGTATTGTGGAAAAGATCCTTAAAAATATTCACCTGTCCTTCATGCACCTGTTCTACCCTAACCCATACAAATCCTGCAAAATCCACCAAGATGAGGGCTTGAATTAAATTCGGTCTCAATTCCCCCTGGAAAGTTAAGAGTATCAAGAATGTTTCTTTGCTTTTCTTGCCCAGTGAAGGATTTTGGAGGATTCAGACAGTTGCATTGAAAATTAATAGTGGAAGAGGACAGAGCACACATTAACCCATTAGTGCCTAAACCGCCCCAAACCGCCTGGCCTGTTACTTCCTATACCGCCCCAAACCGCCCCATGCACAGTATGGCTTTATTGAGTCATCAGGGAATAAATACAATGTAATGCAATGTAATACAGAGACTTATGGGTTAACCAGTTCACATCGGATGACTTGTATACACACTAAGGTTTTGCGGTATTCGGAACGGATGACAGATGAACATGCAATGAGCGAGGCCGGAAATATCTGTCAGTGACCCGCGCGCAGTGGGTGAGGCCGGAAATTTTCAGGGTGTGCTACCCACAGATGATGGCCTGAACCCGTCTGGCATCGAGGTTCGTGAAAAAAATCCCGCGCCTGTGTCCGGTCAATGTCAAAATAATCCCGTAGCGAACTGGTTAACGTAACCATTTGTTCTCAAAACCTCGCATAGAGATTCTGAAATCATAGTTTTTTGGTGTCTTATTTTGCCCCTCTTGCATGTGTTCCTTGATTCTTCGTCAGACATTGACGAGTGTTCAGCTCAGGAGGAGGTGTGTCTGTATGGAGACTGTGTCAATGAGAAGGGAGGCTTCCGTTGTGAATGTCCTCAGCCACTGACCCTGGACAGCACTGGACGTAGATGCATATGTGAGTAGAGCCTGTATTATCCATGGCCTCGTTACAGTCTGGGCCCAATTTCACGGCGCTGCTAAGCACACAATTTTCTGCTAACAGAGCCTCCGTCTATTTCATGGAGACCGTAAGCATAAGCACAGCAAAAGGCACGCTTACTTCGGAGGAAAAATTTGCTTAACTTAGTGACGTAACAATAGAAATCTCGATGCACGCGCGACAGTTAGCACGTCCACGCCGTGAAATAGTGCTTAAGGTTAGCAAATTTTCCTGCTATGCTAAACACAACTTTTCTGCTAACTGTTTAGCAGCGCCGTGAAATTGGGCTCTGGTGCACTGAATCCATGATCTGCGGGTAAAGCTGCAGGTTATGGGTTCGAGTCCAGGCTGGGGTTGCGGTGCATGTGCCCTTGGGCAAGGCACTTTGGCACTCATTGCTTCTCCCCACCCAGGAGTAAATGGGTACCTGTGAGAGCAGAGATGGATGTGCATTAGATTTCATGTCAAATAATTTTGATGTCAACTGTTGCAAATTTAGAGTGCAAACACTCCTAATGACAAGTTTTGCATTCGTTTTTGCACCGAGGCTTCTCATCATGCTATGTGTATGATCTGTGTGGGAAGCGGGATAAGCACTTTGACTACAGTTGACCATGGATTGCAGTTGACCATGCTGTGTTGATTTCCTCACCCTGCTAGGATCCATTTGCTCAACGTTAAAAAAAAACAGGAGACAATCACTGCAAAGTGTCTTGCTCGAGGACACAAAGGTAGATGCAGCACGGTGCATCAGGTGTCAATTTGCTTTGTGTGACCCTTGACCTTGGTATGCCCAAACTCGTAAAGAAAAAAAAATGGAATTTGAAAAAAAGCTTTTAAATTTTTTTGGAGAGGGGGGGGGGGACGGGTTAGCATTGGCAACATTTTGTGAAAACAGTTTTGTGAAAAGTGCATTTCTTTGTTCTGGATACTCAGCAAATATTCCTTCTGACTCTTCATTTTTGTTTGTGTGCTATCAATCTCAGCTGTGCTTGGGGTGGTTGGCACTGAGACTGACAACAGGGAGAGTCTGTGTTGGCACAAGACTGACCGGCCTGGCTACGAGACTGTCTGTGGAATGATTGTCAACACCGCTCTGACCTATAAGGCATGCTGCTGTGGTGGTGGGGTGGGCTGGGGCACCAGCTGTGACCCCTGCCCCCCATCAGGAGGATGTAAGTCGTTTCTTTATCACATCTTTATCGGTCTTTAGACCTTTCAGGGTTTTTTTTAACAAATGTTGAACGCTGTTTTGTATGGGTGGCCACAAATGCCCTTTTATGCCTTGCCGTTTGTTTTCAGTGTTTAACATTACATGTTATGCGCATTGCAGTTATTTAGTTGAGGTGCTTGTGACAACAAGTCTGGTCAGAAGTAGATCACAAGCCTGGTCAGAAGTAGATCACAAGTCTGGTCAGAAGTAGATCACAAGTCTGGTCAGAAGTAAATCACAAGTCTGGTCAGAAGTAAATCACAAGTCTGGTCAGAAGTAGATCACAAGTCTGGTCAGAAGTAGATCACAAGTCTGGTCAGAAGTAAATCACAAGTCTGGTCAGAAGTAAATCACAAGTCTGGTCAGAAGTCAATCACAAGTCTGGTCAGAAGTCAATCACAAGTCTGGTCAGAAGTAGATCACAAGTCTGGTCAGAAGTAAATCACAAGTCTGGTCAGAAGTAGATCACAAGTCTGGTCAGAAGTAAATCACAAGTCTGGTCAGAAGTAGATCACAAGTCTGGTCAGAAGTAAATCACAAGTCTGGTCAGAAGTAAATCACAAGCCTGGTCAGAAGTAAATCACAAGTCTGGTCAGAAGTAAATCACAAGTCTGGTCAGAAGTAAATCACAAGTCTGGTCAGAAGTAAATCACAAGTCTGATCAGAAGTAGATCACAAGTCTGATCAGAAGTAAATCACAAATCTGGTCAGAAGTAAATCACAAATCTGGTCAGAAGTAGATCACAAGTCTGGTCAGAAGTAAATCACAAGCCTGGTCATAAGTAAATCACAAGCCTGGTCAGAAGTAGATCACAAGTCTGGTCAGAAGTAAATCACAAGTCTGGTCAGTCACAAGTCCACTCACAAGTAACAGGGGATGAACGATAACTAAGGAATACCTTTGTCACAGTTCATTTAAATAGCTTTCAAGTTGACTTGGGCTTGAATGACTTGTGAAAGACTTGTAATGACTTGTAGTCTGTCACAAATACCTCGACTGCAACGCTTACAGTGTGGTAGACACGTACGTCATGACATCGTCTGTAAGGATCTGTTGTAATAGTGCAGTGGAGACACAATCATGTAGGGTATTTTCCTCAACTTTTACGTCAAGTGACCTAGGTTGCAGTTCCATTATAGGTTCATCATGTGATCGTTTTCTTCTTAGTGCTTTAATCATGTTACTTTCCGTCAGAAAATTATTTTTACGTTATCAAGAATAAGTTGGCAGTGAGACCATGTGGTGTAATAGTGTCTTTG
>JASAOE010000511.1:0-45000 GCA_029964075.1 Patiria pectinifera
TGATGTCACTTGCAGTTAAGGTGTCCACATTATCCGTGGCCGAGGGTGTGGCTGACCATGTAACGACAGCAGTCGGAACTCCAGCGTCCGTAGACATGCCCGTGACTGCGGCAGGACATGTGATGTCAGGGTTTTCATCATCTGTTAGGCAGCATTAAATCAAAAGAAAATAAATGAGCTGGACGCCAAAAACAAATTGGCCTTTTCTATCCGCAATTTCTGTAAAGTCAATCAAAAACTACTCAGTTCCATTAATCCAGGACAAAGAGCCACTACCCAGTCTTACCTATGATTTCTATGGTGAGCATGCATGTATCCATATTCCCAGCGGCATCAGAGACAGTGCACGTGACCGTCGTGGTGCCCAAAGTGTATGTGCTGGCTGACACCACCGAATCGCCATTCCCATCTGTACAACTGATGTCACTTGCAGTTAAGGTGTCCACATTATCCGTGGCCGAGGGTGTGGCTGACCATGTAACGACAGCAGTCGGAACTCCAGCGTCCGTAGACATGCCCGTGACTGCGGCAGGACATGTGATGTCAGGGTTTTCATCATCTGTTAGGCAGCATTAAATGAAAAGAAAATAAATGAGCTGGACGCCAAAAACAAATTTGCCTTTTCTATCCGCAACTTCTGTAAAGTCAATCAAAAACTACTCAGTTCCATTAATCCAGGACAAAGAGCCACTACCCAGTCTTACCTATGATTGCTATGGTGAACATGCATGTATCCATATTCCCAGTGGCATCAGAGACAGTGCACGTGACCGTCGTAGTGCCCAAAGTGTATGTGCCGGCTGACACCACCGAATTGCCATTCCCATCTGTACAACTGATGTCACTTGCAGTTAAGGTGTCCACATTATCCGTGGCCGAGGGTGTGGCTGACCATGTCACGACAGCAGTCGGAACTCCAGCGTCCGTAGACATGCCCGTGACTGAGGCAGGACATGTGATGTCAGGGTTTTCATCATCTGTTAGGCAGCATTAAATCAAAAGAAAATAAATGAGCTGGACGCCAAAAACAAATTGGCCTTTTCTATCCGCAACTTCTGTAAAGTCCATCAAAAACTACTCAGTTCCATTAATCCAGGACAAAGAGCCACTACCCAGTCTTACCTATGATTTCTATGGTGAACATGCATGTATTCATATTCCCAGCAGCATCAGAGACAGTGCACGTGACCGTCGAGGTGCCCAAAGTGTATGTGCCGGCTGACACCACCGAATTGCCATTCCCATCTGTACAACTGATGTCACTTGCAGTTAAGGTGTCCACATTATCCATAGCCGAGGGTGTGGCTGACCATGTCACGACAGCAGTCGGAACTCCAGCGTCTGTAGACATGCCCGTGACTGCGGCAGGACATGTGATATCAGGGTTTTCATCATCTGTTAGGCAGCATTAAATCAAAAGAAAATAAATGAGCTGGACGCCAAAAACAAATTTGCCTTTTCTATCCGCAACTTCTGTAAGTCAATCAAAAACTACTCAGTTCCATTAGTCCAGGACAAAGAGCCACTACCCAGTCTTACCTATGATTTCTATGGTGAACATGCATGTATCCATATTCCCAGCGGCATCAGAGACAGTACATGTGACCGTCGTGGTGCCCAAAGTGTATGTGCCGGCTGACACCACCGAATTGCCATTCCCATCTGTGCAACTGATATCACTTGCAGTTAAGGTGTCCACATTATCCGTAGCCGAGGTGTGGCTGACCATGTCACGACAGCAGTCGGGACTCCAGCGTCCGTAGACATTCCCGTGACTACGGCAGGACATGTGATGTCAGGGTTTTCATCATCTGTTAGGCAGCATTAAATCAAAAGAAAATAAATGAGCTGGACGCCAAAAACAAATTTGCCTTTTCTATCCGCAACTTCTGTAAGTCAATCAAAAACTACTCAGTTCCATTAACCCAGGACAAAGAGCCACTACCCAGTCTTACCTATGATTTCTATGGAGAACATGCATGTATCCATATTCCCAGGGCATCAGAGACAGTACACGTGACCGTCGTGGTGCCCAAAGTGTATGTGCCGGCTGACACCACCGAATTGCCATTCCCATCTGTACAACTGATGTCACTTGCAGTCAAGGTGTCTACATTATCTGTGGCCGAGGGTGTGGCTGACCATGTCACGACAGCAGTCGGAACTCCAGCGTCCGTAGACATGCCCGTGACTGAGGCAGGACATGTGATGTCAGGGTTTTCATCATCTGTTAGGCAGCATTAAATCAAAAGAAAATAAATGAGCTGGACACCAAAAACAAATTTGCCTTTTCTATCCGCAACTTCTGTAAGTCAATCAAAAACTACTCAGTTCCATTAATCCAGGACAAAGAGCCACTACCCAGTCTTACCTATGATTGCTATGGTGAACATGCATGTATCCATATTCCCAGTGGCATCAGAGACAGTGCACGTGACCGTCGTAGTGCCCAAAGTGTATGTGCCGGCTGACACCACCGAATTGCCATTCCCATCTGTACAACTGATGTCACTTGCAGTTAAGGTGTCCACATTATCCGTGGCCGAGGGTGTGGCTGACCATGTCACGACAGCAGTCGGAACTCCAGCGTCCGTAGACATGCCCGTGACTGAGGCAGGACATGTGATGTCAGGGTTTTCATCATCTGTTAGGCAGCATTAAATCAAAAGAAAATAAATGAGCTGGACGCCAAAAACAAATTGGCCTTTTCTATCCGCAACTTCTGTAAAGTCCATCAAAAACTACTCAGTTCCATTAATCCAGGACAAAGAGCCACTACCCAGTCTTACCTATGATTTCTATGGTGAACATGCATGTATTCATATTCCCAGCAGCATCAGAGACAGTGCACGTGACCGTCGAGGTGCCCAAAGTGTATGTGCCGGCTGACACCACCGAATTGCCATTCCCATCTGTACAACTGATGTCACTTGCAGTTAAGGTGTCCACATTATCCGTAGCCGAGGTGTGGCTGACCATGTCACGACAGCAGTCGGAACTCCAGCGTCTGTAGACATGCCCGTGACTGCGGCAGGACATGTGATATCAGGGTTTTCATCATCTGTTAGGCAGCATTAAATCAAAAGAAAATAAATGAGCTGGACGCCAAAAACAAATTTGCCTTTTCTATCCGCAACTTCTGTAAGTCAATCAAAAACTACTCAGTTCCATTAATCCAGGACAAAGAGCCACTACCCAGTCTTACCTATGATTGCTATGGTGAACATGCATGTATCCATATTCCCAGTGGCATCAGAGACAGTGCACGTGACCGTCGTAGTGCCCAAAGTGTATGTGCCGGCTGACACCACCGAATTGCCATTCCCATCTGTACAACTGATGTCACTTGCAGTTAAGGTGTCCACATTATCCGTGGCCGAGGTGTGGCTGACCATGTCACGACAGCAGTCGGAACTCCAGCGTCTGTAGACATGCCCGTGACTGAGGCAGGACATGTGATATCAGGGTTTTCATCATCTGTTAGGCAGCATTAAATCAAAAGAAAATAAATGAGCTGGACACCAAAAACAAATTGGCCTTTTCTATCCGCAACTTCTGTAAGTCAATCAAAAACTACTCAGTTCCATTAATCCAGGACAAAGAGCCACTACCCAGTCTTACCTATGATTGCTATGGTGAACATGCATGTATCCATATTCCCAGTGGCATCAGAGACAGTGCACGTGACCGTCGTGGTGCCCAAAGTGTATGTGCCGGCTGACACCACCGAATTGCCATTCCCATCTGTACAACTGATGTCACTTGCAGTTAAGGTGTCCACATTATCCGTGGCCGAGGGTGTGGCTGACCATGTCACGACAGCAGTCGGAACTCCAGCGTCCGTAGACATGCCCGTGACTGAGGCAGGACATGTGATGTCAGGGTTTTCATCATCTGTTAGGCAGCATTAAATCAAAAGAAAATAAATGAGCTGGACGCCAAAAACAAATTGGCCTTTTCTATCCGCAACTTCTGTAAAGTCCATCAAAAACTACTCAGTTCCATTAATCCAGGACAAAGAGCCACTACCCAGTCTTACCTATGATTTCTATGGTGAACATGCATGTATTCATATTCCCAGCAGCATCAGAGACAGTGCACGTGACCGTCGAGGTGCCCAAAGTGTATGTGCCGGCTGACACCACCGAATTGCCATTCCCATCTGTACAACTGATGTCACTTGCAGTTAAGGTGTCCACATTATCCATAGCCGAGGGTGTGGCTGACCATGTCACGACAGCAGTCGGAACTCCAGCGTCTGTAGACATGCCCGTGACTGCGGCAGGACATGTGATATCAGGGTTTTCATCATCTGTTAGGCAGCATTAGAAAGAAAGTAGATAAATGAGCTGGACGCCAAAAACAAATTTGCCTTTTCTATCCGCAACTTCTGTAAGTCAATCAAAAACTACTCAGTTCCATTAGTCTAGGACAAAGAGCCACTACCCAGTCTTACCTATGATTTCTATGGAGAACATGCATGTATCCATATTCCCAGCGGCATCAGAGACAGTACATGTGACCGTCGTAGTGCCCAAAGTGTATGTGCCGGCTGACACCACCGAATTGCCATTCCCATCTGTGCAACTGATGTCACTTGCAGTTAAGGTGTCCACATTATCCGTAGCCGAGGGTGTGGCTGACCATGTCACGACAGCAGTCGGGACTCCAGCGTCCGTAGACATTCCCGTGACTACGGCAGGACATGTGATGTCAGGGTTTTCATCATCTGTTAGGCAGCATTAAATCAAAAGAAAATAAATGAGCTGGACGCCAAAAACAAATTTGCCTTTTCTATCCGCAACTTCTGTAAGTCAATCAAAAACTACTCAGTTCCATTAACCCAGGACAAAGAGCCACTACCCAGTCTTACCTATGATTTCTATGGAGAACATGCATGTATCCATATTCCCAGGGGCATCAGAGACAGTACACGTGACCGTCGTGGTGCCCAAAGTGTATGTGCCGGCTGACACCACCGAATTGCCATTCCCATCTGTACAACTGATGTCACTTGCAGTCAAGGTGTCTACATTATCTGTGGCCGAGGGTGTGGCTGACCATGTCACGACAGCAGTCGGAACTCCAGCGTCCGTAGACATGCCCGTGACTGAGGCAGGACATGTGATGTCAGGGTTTTCATCATCTGTTAGGCAGCATTAAATCAAAAGAAAATAAATGAGCTGGACACCAAAAACAAATTTGCCTTTTCTATCCGCAACTTCTGTACAGTCAATCAAAAACTACTCAGTTCCATTAATCCAGGACAAAGAGCCACTACCCAGTCTTACCTATGATTGCTATGGTGAACATGCATGTATCCATATTCCCAGTGGCATCAGAGACAGTGCACGTGACCGTCGTAGTGCCCAAAGTGTATGTGCCGGCTGACACCACCGAATTGCCATTCCCATCTGTACAACTGATGTCACTTGCAGTTAAGGTGTCCACATTATCCGTGGCCGAGGGTGTGGCTGACCATGTCACGACAGCAGTCGGAACTCCAGCGTCCGTAGACATGCCCGTGACTGAGGCAGGACATGTGATGTCAGGGTTTTCATCATCTGTTAGGCAGCATTAAATCAAAGAAAATAAATGAGCTGGACGCCAAAAACAAATTGGCCTTTTCTATCCGCAACTTCTGTAAAGTCCATCAAAACTACTCAGTTCCATTAATCCAGGACAAAGAGCCACTACCCAGTCTTACCTATGATTTCTATGGTGAACATGCATGTATTCATATTCCCAGCAGCATCAGAGACAGTGCACGTGACCGTCGAGGTGCCCAAAGTGTATGTGCCGGCTGACACCACCGAATTGCCATTCCCATCTGTACAACTGATGTCACTTGCAGTTAAGGTGTCCACATTATCAATAGCCGAGTGTGGCTGACCATGTCACGACAGCAGTCGGAACTCCAGCGTCTGTAGACATGCCCGTGACTGCGGCAGGACATGTGATATCAGGGTTTTCATCATCTGTTAGGCAGCATTAAATCAAAAGAAAATAAATGAGCTGGACGCCAAAAACAAATTTGCCTTTTCTATCCGCAACTTCTGTAAGTCAATCAAAAACTACTCAGTTCCATTAGTCCAGGACAAAGAGCCACTACCCAGTCTTACCTATGATTTCTATGGTGAACATGCATGTATCCATATTCCCAGCGGCATCAGAGACAGTACATGTGACCGTCGTGGTGCCCAAAGTGTATGTGCCGGCTGACACCACCGAATTGCCATTCCCATCTGTGCAACTGATGTCACTTGCAGTTAAGGTGTCCACATTATCCGTAGCCGAGGGTGTGGCTGACCATGTCACGACAGCAGTCGGGACTCCAGCGTCCGTAGACATTCCCGTGACTACGGCAGGACATGTGATGTCAGGGTTTTCATCATCTGTTAGGCAGCATTAAATCAAAAGAAAATAAATGAGCTGGACGCCAAAAACAAATTTGCCTTTTCTATCCGCAACTTCTGTAAGTCAATCAAAAACTACTCAGTTCCATTAACCCAGGACAAAGAGCCACTACCCAGTCTTACCTATGATTTCTATGGAGAACATGCATGTATCCATATTCCCAGGGGCATCAGAGACAGTACACGTGACCGTCGTGGTGCCCAAAGTGTATGTGCCGGCTGACACCACCGAATTGCCATTCCCATCTGTACAACTGATGTCACTTGCAGTCAAGGTGTCTACATTATCTGTGGCCGAGGGTGTGGCTGACCATGTCACGACAGCAGTCGGAACTCCAGCGTCCGTAGACATGCCCGTGACTGAGGCAGGACATGTGATGTCAGGGTTTTCATCATCTGTTAGGCAGCATTAAATCAAAAGAAAATAAATGAGCTGGACACCAAAAACAAATTTGCCTTTTCTATCCGCAACTTCTGTAAGTCAATCAAAAACTACTCAGTTCCATTAATCCAGGACAAAGAGCCACTACCCAGTCTTACCTATGATTGCTATGGTGAACATGCATGTATCCATATTCCCAGTGGCATCAGAGACAGTGCACGTGACCGTCGTAGTGCCCAAAGTGTATGTGCCGGCTGACACCACCGAATTGCCATTCCCATCTGTACAACTGATGTCACTTGCAGTTAAGGTGTCCACATTATCCGTGGCCGAGGGTGTGGCTGACCATGTCACGACAGCAGTCGGAACTCCAGCGTCCGTAGACATGCCCGTGACTGAGGCAGGACATGTGATGTCAGGGTTTTCATCATCTGTTAGGCAGCATTAAATCAAAAGAAAATAAATGAGCTGGACGCCAAAAACAAATTGGCCTTTTCTATCCGCAACTTCTGTAAAGTCCATCAAAAACTACTCAGTTCCATTAATCCAGGACAAAGAGCCACTACCCAGTCTTACCTATGATTTCTATGGTGAACATGCATGTATTCATATTCCCAGCAGCATCAGAGACAGTGCACGTGACCGTCGAGGTGCCCAAAGTGTATGTGCCGGCTGACACCACCGAATTGCCATTCCCATCTGTACAACTGATGTCACTTGCAGTTAAGGTGTCCACATTATCCATAGCCGAGGGTGTGGCTGACCATGTCACGACAGCAGTCGGAACTCCAGCGTCTGTAGACATGCCCGTGACTGCGGCAGGACATGTGATATCAGGGTTTTCATCATCTGTTAGGCAGCATTAAATCAAAAGAAAATAAATGAGCTGGACGCCAAAAACAAATTTGCCTTTTCTATCCGCAACTTCTGTAAGTCAATCAAAAACTACTCAGTTCCATTAATCCAGGACAAAGAGCCACTACCCAGTCTTACCTATGATTGCTATGGTGAACATGCATGTATCCATATTCCCAGTGGCATCAGAGACAGTGCACGTGACCGTCGTCGTGCCCAAAGTGTATGTGCCGGCTGACACCACCGAATTGCCATTCCCATCTGTACAACTGATGTCACTTGCAGTTAAGGTGTCCACATTATCCTGGGGCTGGGTGGTGGCTGACCATGTCACGACAGCAGTCGGAACTCCAGCGTCTGTAGACATGCCCGTGACTGAGGCAGGACATGTGATATCAGGGTTTTCATCATCTGTTAGGCAGCATTAAATCAAAAGAAAATAAATGAGCTGGACACCAAAAACAAATTTGCCTTTTCTATCCGCAACTTCTGTAAGTCAATCAAAAACTACTCAGTTCCATTAATCCAGGACAAAGAGCCACTACCCAGTCTTACCTATGATTGCTATGGTGAACATGCATGTATCCATATTCCCAGTGGCATCAGAGACAGTGCACGTGACCGTCGTAGTGCCCAAAGTGTATGTGCCGGCTGACACCACCGAATTGCCATTCCCATCTGTACAACTGATGTCACTTGCAGTTAAGGTGTCCACATTATCCGTGGCCGAGGTGTGGCTGACCATGTCACGACAGCAGTCGGAACTCCAGCGTCTGTAGACATGCCCGTGACTGAGGCAGGACATGTGATGTCAGGGTTTTCATCATCTGTTAGGCAGCATTAAATCAAAAGAAAATAAATGAGCTGGACGCCAAAAACAAATTGGCCTTTTCTATCCGCAACTTCTGTAAAGTCCATCAAAAACTACTCAGTTCCATTAATCCAGGACAAAGAGCCACTACCCAGTCTTACCTATGATTTCTATGGTGAACATGCATGTATTCATATTCCCAGCAGCATCAGAGACAGTGCACGTGACCGTCGAGGTGCCCAAAGTGTATGTGCCGGCTGACACCACCGAATTGCCATTCCCATCTGTACAACTGATGTCACTTGCAGTTAAGGTGTCCACATTATCCATAGCCGAGGGTGTGGCTGACCATGTCACGACAGCAGTCGGAACTCCAGCGTCTGTAGACATGCCCGTGACTGCGGCAGGACATGTGATATCAGGGTTTTCATCATCTGTTAGGCAGCATTAAATCAAAAGAAAATAAATGAGCTGGACGCCAAAAACAAATTTGCCTTTTCTATCCGCAACTTCTGTAAGTCAATCAAAAACTACTCAGTTCCATTAATCCAGGACAAAGAGCCACTACCCAGTCTTACCTATGATTGCTATGGTGAACATGCATGTATCCATATTCCCAGTGGCATCAGAGACAGTGCACGTGACCGTCGTAGTGCCCAAAGTGTATGTGCCGGCTGACACCACCGAATTGCCATTCCCATCTGTACAACTGATGTCACTTGCAGTTAAGGTGTCCACATTATCCGTGGCCGAGGGTGTGGCTGACCATGTCACGACAGCAGTCGGAACTCCAGCGTCTGTAGACATGCCCGTGACTGAGGCAGGACATGTGATATCAGGGTTTTCATCATCTGTTAGGCAGCATTAAATCAAAAGAAAATAAATGAGCTGGACACCAAAAACAAATTGGCCTTTTCTATCCGCAACTTCTGTAAGTCAATCAAAAACTACTCAGTTCCATTAATCCAGGACAAAGAGCCACTACCCAGTCTTACCTATGATTGCTATGGTGAACATGCATGTATCCATATTCCCAGTGGCATCAGAGACAGTGCACGTGACCGTCGTAGTGCCCAAAGTGTATGTGCCGGCTGACACCACCGAATTGCCATTCCCATCTGTACAACTGATGTCACTTGCAGTTAAGGTGTCCACATTATCCGTGGCCGAGGGTGTGGCTGACCATGTCACGACAGCAGTCGGAACTCCAGCGTCCGTAGACATGCCCGTGACTGAGGCAGGACATGTGATGTCAGGGTTTTCATCATCTGTTAGGCAGCATTAAATCAAAAGAAAATAAATGAGCTGGACGCCAAAAACAAATTGGCCTTTTCTATCCGCAACTTCTGTAAAGTCCATCAAAAACTACTCAGTTCCATTAATCCAGGACAAAGAGCCACTACCCAGTCTTACCTATGATTTCTATGGTGAACATGCATGTATTCATATTCCCAGCAGCATCAGAGACAGTGCACGTGACCGTCGAGGTGCCCAAAGTGTATGTGCCGGCTGACACCACCGAATTGCCATTCCCATCTGTACAACTGATGTCACTTGCAGTTAAGGTGTCCACATTATCCATAGCCGAGGGTGTGGCTGACCATGTCACGACAGCAGTCGGAACTCCAGCGTCTGTAGACATGCCCGTGACTGCGGCAGGACATGTGATATCAGGGTTTTCATCATCTGTTAGGCAGCATTAAATCAAAAGAAAATAAATGAGCTGGACGCCAAAAACAAATTTGCCTTTTCTATCCGCAACTTCTGTAAGTCAATCAAAAACTACTCAGTTCCATTAGTCCAGGACAAAGAGCCACTACCCAGTCTTACCTATGATTTCTATGGAGAACATGCATGTATCCATATTCCCAGCGGCATCAGAGACAGTACATGTGACCGTCGTAGTGCCCAAAGTGTATGTGCCGGCTGACACCACCGAATTGCCATTCCCATCTGTGCAACTGATGTCACTTGCAGTTAAGGTGTCCACATTATCCGTAGCCGAGGGTGTGGCTGACCATGTCACGACAGCAGTCGGGACTCCAGCGTCCGTAGACATTCCCGTGACTACGGCAGGACATGTGATGTCAGGGTTTTCATCATCTGTTAGGCAGCATTAAATCAAAAGAAAATAAATGAGCTGGACGCCAAAACAAATTTGCCTTTTCTATCCGCAACTTCTGTAAGTCAATCAAAAACTACTCAGTTCCATTAACCCAGGACAAAGAGCCACTACCCAGTCTTACCTATGATTTCTATGGAGAACATGCATGTATCCATATTCCCAGGGGCATCAGAGACAGTACACGTGACCGTCGTGGTGCCCAAAGTGTATGTGCCGGCTGACACCACCGAATTGCCATTCCCATCTGTACAACTGATGTCACTTGCAGTCAAGGTGTCTACATTATCTGTGGCCGAGGGTGTGGCTGACCATGTCACGACAGCAGTCGGAACTCCAGCGTCCGTAGACATGCCCGTGACTGAGGCAGGACATGTGATGTCAGGGTTTTCATCATCTGTTAGGCAGCATTAAATCAAAAGAAAATAAATGAGCTGGACACCAAAAACAAATTTGCCTTTTCTATCCGCAACTTCTGTACAGTCAATCAAAAACTACTCAGTTCCATTAATCCAGGACAAAGAGCCACTACCCAGTCTTACCTATGATTGCTATGGTGAACATGCATGTATCCATATTCCCAGTGGCATCAGAGACAGTGCACGTGACCGTCGTAGTGCCCAAAGTGTATGTGCCGGCTGACACCACCGAATTGCCATTCCCATCTGTACAACTGATGTCACTTGCAGTTAAGGTGTCCACATTATCCGTGGCCGAGGGTGTGGCTGACCATGTCACGACAGCAGTCGGAACTCCAGCGTCCGTAGACATGCCCGTGACTGAGGCAGGACATGTGATGTCAGGGTTTTCATCATCTGTTAGGCAGCATTAAATCAAAAGAAAATAAATGAGCTGGACGCCAAAAACAAATTGGCCTTTTCTATCCGCAACTTCTGTAAAGTCCATCAAAAACTACTCAGTTCCATTAATCCAGGACAAAGAGCCACTACCCAGTCTTACCTATGATTTCTATGGTGAACATGCATGTATTCATATTCCCAGCAGCATCAGAGACAGTGCACGTGACCGTCGAGGTGCCCAAAGTGTATGTGCCGGCTGACACCACCGAATTGCCATTCCCATCTGTACAACTGATGTCACTTGCAGTTAAGGTGTCCACATTATCCATAGCCGAGGTGTGGCTGACCATGTCACGACAGCAGTCGAACTCCAGCGTCTGTAGACATGCCCGTGACTGCGGCAGGACATGTGATATCAGGGTTTTCATCATCTATTAGGCTGCATTAAATCCAAAGAAAATAAATGAGCTGGACCCCAAAATCAAAATTGCCTTTTCTATCCGCAACTTCTGTAAGTCAATCAAAAACTACTCAGTTCCATTAGTCCAGGACAAAGAGCCACTACCCAGTCTTACCTATGATTTCTATGGTGAACATGCATGTATCCATATTCCCAGCGGCATCAGAGACAGTACATGTGACCGTCGTGGTGCCCAAAGTGTATGTGCCGGCTGACACCACCGAATTGCCATTCCCATCTGTGCAACTGATGTCACTTGCAGTTAAGGTGTCCACATTATCCGTAGCCGAGGGTGTGGCTGACCATGTCACGACAGCAGTCGGGACTCCAGCGTCCGTAGACATTCCCGTGACTACGGCAGGACATGTGATGTCAGGGTTTTCATCATCTGTTAGGCAGCATTAAATCAAAAGAAAATAAATGAGCTGGACGCCAAAAACAAATTTGCCTTTTCTATCCGCAACTTCTGTAAGTCAATCAAAAACTACTCAGTTCCATTAACCCAGGACAAAGAGCCACTACCCAGTCTTACCTATGATTTCTATGGAGAACATGCATGTATCCATATTCCCAGGGGCATCAGAGACAGTACACGTGACCGTCGTGGTGCCCAAAGTGTATGTGCCGGCTGACACCACCGAATTGCCATTCCCATCTGTACAACTGATGTCACTTGCAGTCAAGGTGTCTACATTATCTGTGGCCGCGGTTGTGGCCGACCATGTCACGACAGCAGTCGGAACTCCAGCGTCCGTAGACATGCCCGTGACTGAGGCAGGACATGTGATGTCAGGGTTTTCATCATCTGTTAGGCAGCATTAAATCAAAAGAAAATAAATGAGCTGGACACCAAAAACAAATTTGCCTTTTCTATCCGCAACTTCTGTAAGTCAATCAAAAACTACTCAGTTCCATTAATCCAGGACAAAGAGCCACTACCCAGTCTTACCTATGATTGCTATGGTGAACATGCATGTATCCATATTCCCAGTGGCATCAGAGACAGTGCACGTGACCGTCGTAGTGCCCAAAGTGTATGTGCCGGCTGACACCACCGAATTGCCATTCCCATCTGTACAACTGATGTCACTTGCAGTTAAGGTGTCCACATTATCCGTGTCCGGAGGTTGGTCGTGACCATGTCACGACAGCAGTCGGAACTCCAGCGTCCGTAGACATGCCCGTGACTGAGGCAGGACATGTGATGTCAGGGTTTTCATCATCTGTTAGGCAGCATTAAATCAAAAGAAAATAAATGAGCTGGACGCCAAAAACAAATTGGCCTTTTCTATCCGCAACTTCTGTAAAGTCCATCAAAAACTACTCAGTTCCATTAATCCAGGACAAAGAGCCACTACCCAGTCTTACCTATGATTTCTATGGTGAACATGCATGTATTCATATTCCCAGCAGCATCAGAGACAGTGCACGTGACCGTCGAGGTGCCCAAAGTGTATGTGCCGGCTGACACCACCGAATTGCCATTCCCATCTGTACAACTGATGTCACTTGCAGTTAAGGTGTCCACATTATCCATAGCCGAGGGTGTGGCTGACCATGTCACGACAGCAGTCGGAACTCCAGCGTCTGTAGACATGCCCGTGACTGCGGCAGGACATGTGATATCAGGGTTTTCATCATCTGTTAGGCAGCATTAAATCAAAAGAAAATAAATGAGCTGGACGCCAAAAACAAATTTGCCTTTTCTATCCGCAACTTCTGTAAGTCAATCAAAAACTACTCAGTTCCATTAATCCAGGACAAAGAGCCACTACCCAGTCTTACCTATGATTGCTATGGTGAACATGCATGTATCCATATTCCCAGTGGCATCAGAGACAGTGCACGTGACCGTCGTAGTGCCCAAAGTGTATGTGCCGGCTGACACCACCGAATTGCCATTCCCATCTGTACAACTGATGTCACTTGCAGTTAAGGTGTCCACATTATCCGTGGCCGAGGGTGTGGCTGACCATGTCACGACAGCAGTCGGAACTCCAGCGTCTGTAGACATGCCCGTGACTGAGGCAGGACATGTGATATCAGGGTTTTCATCATCTGTTAGGCAGCATTAAATCAAAAGAAAATAAATGAGCTGGACACCAAAAACAAATTTGCCTTTTCTATCCGCAACTTCTGTAAGTCAATCAAAACTACTCAGTTCCATTAATCCAGGACAAAGAGCCACTACCCAGTCTTACCTATGATTGCTATGGTGAACATGCATGTATCCATATTCCCAGTGGCATCAGAGACAGTGCACGTGACCGTCGTAGTGCCCAAAGTGTATGTGCCGGCTGACACCACCGAATTGCCATTCCCATCTGTACAACTGATGTCACTTGCAGTTAAGGTGTCCACATTATCCGTGGCCGAGGTGTGGCTGACCATGTCACGACAGCAGTCGGAACTCCAGCGTCCGTAGACATGCCCGTGACTGAGGCAGGACATGTGATGTCAGGGTTTTCATCATCTGTTAGGCAGCATTAAATCAAAAGAAAATAAATGAGCTGGACGCCAAAAACAAATTGGCCTTTTCTATCCGCAACTTCTGTAAAGTCCATCAAAAACTACTCAGTTCCATTAATCCAGGACAAAGAGCCACTACCCAGTCTTACCTATGATTTCTATGGTGAACATGCATGTATTCATATTCCCAGCAGCATCAGAGACAGTGCACGTGACCGTCGAGGTGCCCAAAGTGTATGTGCCGGCTGACACCACCGAATTGCCATTCCCATCTGTACAACTGATGTCACTTGCAGTTAAGGTGTCCACATTATCCATAGCCGAGGGTGTGGCTGACCATGTCACGACAGCAGTCGGAACTCCAGCGTCTGTAGACATGCCCGTGACTGCGGCAGGACATGTGATATCAGGGTTTTCATCATCTGTTAGGCAGCATTAAATCAAAAGAAAATAAATGAGCTGGACGCCAAAAACAAATTTGCCTTTTCTATCCGCAACTTCTGTAAGTCAATCAAAACTACTCAGTTCCATTAGTCCAGGACAAAGAGCCACTACCCAGTCTTACCTATGATTTCTATGGAGAACATGCATGTATCCATATTCCCAGCGGCATCAGAGACAGTACATGTGACCGTCGTAGTGCCCAAAGTGTATGTGCCGGCTGACACCACCGAATTGCCATTCCCATCTGTGCAACTGATGTCACTTGCAGTTAAGGTGTCCACATTATCCGTAGCCGAGGGTGTGGCTGACCATGTCACGACAGCAGTCGGGACTCCAGCGTCCGTAGACATTCCCGTGACTACGGCAGGACATGTGATGTCAGGGTTTTCATCATCTGTTAGGCAGCATTAAATCAAAAGAAAATAAATGAGCTGGACGCCAAAAACAAATTTGCCTTTTCTATCCGCAACTTCTGTGAGTCAATCAACAGCTACTCAGTTCCATTAACCCAGGACAAAGAGCCACTACCCAGTCTTACCTATGATTTCTATGGAGAACATGCATGTATCCATATTCCCAGGGGCATCAGAGACAGTACACGTGACCGTCGTGGTGCCCAAAGTGTATGTGCCGGCTGACACCACCGAATTGCCATTCCCATCTGTACAACTGATGTCACTTGCAGTCAAGGTGTCTACATTATCTGTGGCCGAGGGTGTGGCTGACCATGTCACGACAGCAGTCGGAACTCCAGCGTCCGTAGACATGCCCGTGACTGAGGCAGGACATGTGATGTCAGGGTTTTCATCATCTGTTAGGCAGCATTAAATCAAAAGAAAATAAATGAGCTGGACACCAAAAACAAATTTGCCTTTTCTATCCGCAACTTCTGTACAGTCAATCAAAAACTACTCAGTTCCATTAATCCAGGACAAAGAGCCACTACCCAGTCTTACCTATGATTGCTATGGTGAACATGCATGTATCCATATTCCCAGTGGCATCAGAGACAGTGCACGTGACCGTCGTAGTGCCCAAAGTGTATGTGCCGGCTGACACCACCGAATTGCCATTCCCATCTGTACAACTGATGTCACTTGCAGTTAAGGTGTCCACATTATCCGTGGCCGAGGGTGTGGCTGACCATGTCACGACAGCAGTCGGAACTCCAGCGTCCGTAGACATGCCCGTGACTGAGGCAGGACATGTGATGTCAGGGTTTTCATCATCTGTTAGGCAGCATTAAATCAAAAGAAAATAAATGAGCTGGACGCCAAAAACAAATTGGCCTTTTCTATCCGCAACTTCTGTAAAGTCCATCAAAAACTACTCAGTTCCATTAATCCAGGACAAAGAGCCACTACCCAGTCTTACCTATGATTTCTATGGTGAACATGCATGTATTCATATTCCCAGCAGCATCAGAGACAGTGCACGTGACCGTCGAGGTGCCCAAAGTGTATGTGCCGGCTGACACCACCGAATTGCCATTCCCATCTGTACAACTGATGTCACTTGCAGTTAAGGTGTCCACATTATCCATAGCCGAGGGTGTGGCTGACCATGTCACGACAGCAGTCGGAACTCCAGCGTCTGTAGACATGCCCGTGACTGCGGCAGGACATGTGATATCAGGGTTTTCATCATCTGTTAGGCAGCATTAAATCAAAAGAAAATAAATGAGCTGGACGCCAAAAACAAATTTGCCTTTTCTATCCGCAACTTCTGTAAGTCAATCAAAAACTACTCAGTTCCATTAGTCCAGGACAAAGAGCCACTACCCAGTCTTACCTATGATTTCTATGGAGAACATGCATGTATCCATATTCCCAGCGGCATCAGAGACAGTACATGTGACCGTCGTGGTGCCCAAAGTGTATGTGCCGGCTGACACCACCGAATTGCCATTCCCATCTGTGCAACTGATGTCACTTGCAGTTAAGGTGTCCACATTATCCGTAGCCGAGGGTGTGGCTGACCATGTCACGACAGCAGTCGGGACTCCAGCGTCCGTAGACATTCCCGTGACTACGGCAGGACATGTGATGTCAGGGTTTTCATCATCTGTTAGGCAGCATTAAATCAAAAGAAAATAAATGAGCTGGACGCCAAAAACAAATTTGCCTTTTCTATCCGCAACTTCTGTAAGTCAATCAAAAACTACTCAGTTCCATTAATCCAGGACAAAGAGCCACTACCCAGTCTTACCTATGATTTCTATGGTGAACATGCATGTATTCATATTCCCAGCAGCATCAGAGACAGTGCACGTGACCGTCGAGGTGCCCAAAGTGTATGTGCCGGCTGACACCACCGAATTGCCATTCCCATCTGTACAACTGATGTCACTTGCAGTTAAGGTGTCCACATTATCCATAGCCGAGGGTGTGGCTGACCATGTCACGACAGCAGTCGGAACTCCAGCGTCCGTAGACATGCCCGTGACTGAGGCAGGACATGTGATGTCAGGGTTTTCATCATCTGTTAGGCAGCATTAAATCAAAAGAAAATAAATGAGCTGGACGCCAAAAACAAATTTGCCTTTTCTATCCGCAACTTCTGTAAGTCAATCAAAAACTACTCAGTTCCATTAATCCAGGACAAAGAGCCACTACCCAGTCTTACCTATGATTTCTATGGTGAACATGCATGTATCCATATTCCCAGCGGCATCAGAGACAGTGCACGTGACCGTCGTGGTGCCCAAAGTGTATGTGCCGGCTGACACCACCGAATTGCCATTCCCATCTGTACAACTGATGTCACTTGCAGTTAAGGTGTCCACATTATCCGTGGCCGAGGGTGTGGCTGACCATGTCACGACAGCAGTCGGAACTCCAGCGTCTGTAGACATGCCCGTGACTGAGGCAGGACATGTGATGTCAGGGTTTTCATCATCTGTTAGGCAGCATTAAATCAAAAGAAAATAAATGAGCTGGACACCAAAAACAAATTTGCCTTTTCTATCCGCAACTTCTGTAAGTCAATCAAAAACTACTCAGTTCCATTAATCCAGGACAAAGAGCCACTACCCAGTCTTACCTATGATTGCTATGGTGAACATGCATGTATCCATATTCCCAGTGGCATCAGAGACAGTGCACGTGACCGTCGTAGTGCCCAAAGTGTATGTGCCGGCTGACACCACCGAATTGCCATTCCCATCTGTACAACTGATGTCACTTGCAGTTAAGGTGTCCACATTATGCGTGGCAAAGGTGGAGGTTGACCATGTCACGACAGCAGTCGGAACTCCAGCGTCCGTAGACATGCCCGTGACTGAGGCAGGACATGTGATGTCAGGGTTTTCATCATCTGTTAGGCAGCATTAAATCAAAAGAAAATAAATGAGCTGGACGCCAAAAACAAATTGGCCTTTTCTATCCGCAACTTCTGTAAGTCCATCAAAAACTACTCAGTTCCATTAATCCAGGACAAAGAGCCACTACCCAGTCTTACCTATGATTTCTATGGTGAACATGCATGTATTCATATTCCCAGCAGCATCAGAGACAGTGCACGTGACCGTCGAGGTGCCCAAAGTGTATGTGCCGGCTGACACCACCGAATTGCCATTCCCATCTGTACAACTGATGTCACTTGCAGTTAAGGTGTCCACATTATCCATAGCCGAGGGTGTGGCTGACCATGTCACGACAGCAGTCGGAACTCCAGCGTCTGTAGACATGCCCGTGACTGCGGCAGGACATGTGATATCAGGGTTTTCATCATCTGTTAGGCAGCATTAAATCAAAAGAAAATAAATGAGCTGGACGCCAAAAACAAATTTGCCTTTTCTATCCGCAACTTCTGTAAGTCAATCAAAAACTACTCAGTTCCATTAATCCAGGACAAAGAGCCACTACCCAGTCTTACCTATGATTTATATGGTGAACACGCATATATCGATATTACCATTGACATCAGAGGCAGTCCTATTAATCGACGTAGTGCCCAAAGTGTATGTGCCGGCTGACACCACCGAATTGCCATTCCCATCTGTACAACTGATGTCACTTGCAGTTAAGGTGTCCACATTATCCGTGGCCGAGGGTGTGGCTGACCATGTCACGACAGCAGTCGGAACTCCAGCGTCTGTAGACATGCCCGTGACTGAGGCAGGACATGTGATGTCAGGGTTTTCATCATCTGTTAGGCAGCATTAAATCAAAAGAAAATAAATGAGCTGGACACCAAAAACAAATTTGCCTTTTCTATCCGCAACTTCTGTAAGTCAATCAAAAACTACTCAGTTCCATTAATCCAGGACAAAGAGCCACTACCCAGTCTTACCTATGATTGCTATGGTGAACATGCATGTATCCATATTCCCAGTGGCATCAGAGACAGTGCACGTGACCGTCGTGGTGCCCAAAGTGTATGTGCCGGCTGACACCACCGAATTGCCATTCCCATCTGTACAACTGATGTCACTTGCAGTTAAGGTGTCCACATTATCCGTGGCCGAGGGTGTGGCTGACCATGTCACGACAGCAGTCGGAACTCCAGCGTCCGTAGACATGCCCGTGACTGAGGCAGGACATGTGATGTCAGGGTTTTCATCATCTGTTAGGCAGCATTAAATCAAAAGAAAATAAATGAGCTGGACGCCAAAAACAAATTGGCCTTTTCTATCCGCAACTTCTGTAAAGTCCATCAAAAACTACTCAGTTCCATTAATCCAGGACAAAGAGCCACTACCCAGTCTTACCTATGATTTCTATGGTGAACATGCATGTATTCATATTCCCAGCAGCATCAGAGACAGTGCACGTGACCGTCGAGGTGCCCAAAGTGTATGTGCCGGCTGACACCACCGAATTGCCATTCCCATCTGTACAACTGATGTCACTTGCAGTTAAGGTGTCCACATTATCCATAGCCGAGGGTGTGGCTGACCATGTCACGACAGCAGTCGGAACTCCAGCGTCTGTAGACATGCCCGTGACTGCGGCAGGACATGTGATATCAGGGTTTTCATCATCTGTTAGGCAGCATTAAATCAAAAGAAAATAAATGAGCTGGACGCCAAAAACAAATTTGCCTTTTCTATCCGCAACTTCTGTAAGTCAATCAAAAACTACTCAGTTCCATTAATCCAGGACAAAGAGCCACTACCCAGTCTTACCTATGATTGCTATGGTGAACATGCATGTATCCATATTCCCAGTGGCATCAGAGACAGTGCACGTGACCGTCGTAGTGCCCAAAGTGTATGTGCCGGCTGACACCACCGAATTGCCATTCCCATCTGTACAACTGATGTCACTTGCAGTTAAGGTGTCCACATTATCCGTGGCCGAGGGTGTGGCTGACCATGTCACGACAGCAGTCGGAACTCCAGCGTCTGTAGACATGCCCGTGACTGAGGCAGGACATGTGATATCAGGGTTTTCATCATCTGTTAGGCAGCATTAAATCAAAAGAAAATAAATGAGCTGGACACCAAAAACAAATTTGCCTTTTCTATCCGCAACTTCTGTAAGTCAATCAAAAACTACTCAGTTCCATTAATCCAGGACAAAGAGCCACTACCCAGTCTTACCTATGATTGCTATGGTGAACATGCATGTATCCATATTCCCAGTGGCATCAGAGACAGTGCACGTGACCGTCGTAGTGCCCAAAGTGTATGTGCCGGCTGACACCACCGAATTGCCATTCCCATCTGTACAACTGATGTCACTTGCAGTTAAGGTGTCCACATTATCTGTGGCGAACGTTGTGTCGGGCCAGGGTATGACAGCAGTCGGAACTCCAGCGTCCGTAGACATGCCCGTGACTGAGGCAGGACATGTGATGTCAGGGTTTTCATCATCTGTTAGGCAGCATTAAATCAAAAGAAAATAAATGAGCTGGACGCCAAAAACAAATTGGCCTTTTCTATCCGCAACTTCTGTAAAGTCCATCAAAAACTACTCAGTTCCATTAATCCAGGACAAAGAGCCACTACCCAGTCTTACCTATGATTTCTATGGTGAACATGCATGTATTCATATTCCCAGCAGCATCAGAGACAGTGCACGTGACCGTCGAGGTGCCCAAAGTGTATGTGCCGGCTGACACCACCGAATTGCCATTCCCATCTGTACAACTGATGTCACTTGCAGTTAAGGTGTCCACATTATCCATAGCCGAGGGTGTGGCTGACCATGTCACGACAGCAGTCGGAACTCCAGCGTCTGTAGACATGCCCGTGACTGCGGCAGGACATGTGATATCAGGGTTTTCATCATCTGTTAGGCAGCATTAAATCAAAAGAAAATAAATGAGCTGGACGCCAAAAACAAATTTGCCTTTTCTATCCGCAACTTCTGTAAGTCAATCAAAAACTACTCAGTTCCATTAGTCCAGGACAAAGAGCCACTACCCAGTCTTACCTATGATTTCTATGGAGAACATGCATGTATCCATATTCCCAGCGGCATCAGAGACAGTACATGTGACCGTCGTAGTGCCCAAAGTGTATGTGCCGGCTGACACCACCGAATTGCCATTCCCATCTGTGCAACTGATGTCACTTGCAGTTAAGGTGTCCACATTATCCGTAGCCGAGGGTGTGGCTGACCATGTCACGACAGCAGTCGGGACTCCAGCGTCCGTAGACATTCCCGTGACTACGGCAGGACATGTGATGTCAGGGTTTTCATCATCTGTTAGGCAGCATTAAATCAAAAGAAAATAAATGAGCTGGACGCCAAAACAAATTTGCCTTTTCTATCCGCAACTTCTGTAAGTCAATCAAAAACTACTCAGTTCCATTAACCCAGGACAAAGAGCCACTACCCAGTCTTACCTATGATTTCTATGGAGAACATGCATGTATCCATATTCCCAGGGGCATCAGAGACAGTACACGTGACCGTCGTGGTGCCCAAAGTGTATGTGCCGGCTGACACCACCGAATTGCCATTCCCATCTGTACAACTGATGTCACTTGCAGTCAAGGTGTCTACATTATCTGTGGCCGAGGGTGTGGCTGACCATGTCACGACAGCAGTCGGAACTCCAGCGTCCGTAGACATGCCCGTGACTGAGGCAGGACATGTGATGTCAGGGTTTTCATCATCTGTTAGGCAGCATTAAATCAAAAGAAAATAAATGAGCTGGACACCAAAAACAAATTTGCCTTTTCTATCCGCAACTTCTGTACAGTCAATCAAAAACTACTCAGTTCCATTAATCCAGGACAAAGAGCCACTACCCAGTCTTACCTATGATTGCTATGGTGAACATGCATGTATCCATATTCCCAGTGGCATCAGAGACAGTGCACGTGACCGTCGTAGTGCCCAAAGTGTATGTGCCGGCTGACACCACCGAATTGCCATTCCCATCTGTACAACTGATGTCACTTGCAGTTAAGGTGTCCACATTATCCGTGGCCGAGGGTGTGGCTGACCATGTCACGACAGCAGTCGGAACTCCAGCGTCCGTAGACATGCCCGTGACTGAGGCAGGACATGTGATGTCAGGGTTTTCATCATCTGTTAGGCAGCATTAAATCAAAAGAAAATAAATGAGCTGGACGCCAAAAACAAATTGGCCTTTTCTATCCGCAACTTCTGTAAAGTCCATCAAAAACTACTCAGTTCCATTAATCCAGGACAAAGAGCCACTACCCAGTCTTACCTATGATTTCTATGGTGAACATGCATGTATTCATATTCCCAGCAGCATCAGAGACAGTGCACGTGACCGTCGAGGTGCCCAAAGTGTATGTGCCGGCTGACACCACCGAATTGCCATTCCCATCTGTACAACTGATGTCACTTGCAGTTAAGGTGTCCACATTATCCATAGCCGAGGGTGTGGCTGACCATGTCACGACAGCAGTCGGAACTCCAGCGTCTGTAGACATGCCCGTGACTGCGGCAGGACATGTGATATCAGGGTTTTCATCATCTGTTAGGCAGCATTAAATCAAAAGAAAATAAATGAGCTGGACGCCAAAAACAAATTTGCCTTTTCTATCCGCAACTTCTGTAAGTCAATCAAAACTACTCAGTTCCATTAGTCCAGGACAAAGAGCCACTACCCAGTCTTACCTATGATTTCTATGGTGAACATGCATGTATCCATATTCCCAGCGGCATCAGAGACAGTACATGTGACCGTCGTGGTGCCCAAAGTGTATGTGCCGGCTGACACCACCGAATTGCCATTCCCATCTGTGCAACTGATGTCACTTGCAGTTAAGGTGTCCACATTATCCGTAGCCGAGGGTGTGGCTGACCATGTCACGACAGCAGTCGGGACTCCAGCGTCCGTAGACATTCCCGTGACTACGGCAGGACATGTGATGTCAGGGTTTTCATCATCTGTTAGGCAGCATTAAATCAAAAGAAAATAAATGAGCTGGACGCCAAAAACAAATTTGCCTTTTCTATCCGCAACTTCTGTAAGTCAATCAAAAACTACTCAGTTCCATTAACCCAGGACAAAGAGCCACTACCCAGTCTTACCTATGATTTCTATGGAGAACATGCATGTATCCATATTCCCAGGGGCATCAGAGACAGTACACGTGACCGTCGTGGTGCCCAAAGTGTATGTGCCGGCTGACACCACCGAATTGCCATTCCCATCTGTACAACTGATGTCACTTGCAGTCAAGGTGTCTACATTATCTGTGGCCGAGGTGTGGCTGACCATGTCACGACAGCAGTCGGAACTCCAGCGTCCGTAGACATGCCCGTGACTGAGGCAGGACATGTGATGTCAGGGTTTTCATCATCTGTTAGGCAGCATTAAATCAAAAGAAAATAAATGAGCTGGACACCAAAAACAAATTTGCCTTTTCTATCCGCAACTTCTGTAAGTCAATCAAAAACTACTCAGTTCCATTAATCCAGGACAAAGAGCCACTACCCAGTCTTACCTATGATTGCTATGGTGAACATGCATGTATCCATATTCCCAGTGGCATCAGAGACAGTGCACGTGACCGTCGTAGTGCCCAAAGTGTATGTGCCGGCTGACACCACCGAATTGCCATTCCCATCTGTACAACTGATGTCACTTGCAGTTAAGGTGTCCACATTATCCGTGGCCGAGGGTGTGGCTGACCATGTCACGACAGCAGTCGGAACTCCAGCGTCCGTAGACATGCCCGTGACTGAGGCAGGACATGTGATGTCAGGGTTTTCATCATCTGTTAGGCAGCATTAAATCAAAAGAAAATAAATGAGCTGGACGCCAAAAACAAATTGGCCTTTTCTATCCGCAACTTCTGTAAAGTCCATCAAAAACTACTCAGTTCCATTAATCCAGGACAAAGAGCCACTACCCAGTCTTACCTATGATTTCTATGGTGAACATGCATGTATTCATATTCCCAGCAGCATCAGAGACAGTGCACGTGACCGTCGAGGTGCCCAAAGTGTATGTGCCGGCTGACACCACCGAATTGCCATTCCCATCTGTACAACTGATGTCACTTGCAGTTAAGGTGTCCACATTATCCATAGCCGAGGGTGTGGCTGACCATGTCACGACAGCAGTCGGAACTCCAGCGTCTGTAGACATGCCCGTGACTGCGGCAGGACATGTGATATCAGGGTTTTCATCATCTGTTAGGCAGCATTAAATCAAAAGAAAATAAATGAGCTGGACGCCAAAAACAAATTTGCCTTTTCTATCCGCAACTTCTGTAAGTCAATCAAAAACTACTCAGTTCCATTAATCCAGGACAAAGAGCCACTACCCAGTCTTACCTATGATTGCTATGGTGAACATGCATGTATCCATATTCCCAGTGGCATCAGAGACAGTGCACGTGACCGTCGTAGTGCCCAAAGTGTATGTGCCGGCTGACACCACCGAATTGCCATTCCCATCTGTACAACTGATGTCACTTGCAGTTAAGGTGTCCACATTATCCGTGGCCGAGGGTGTGGCTGACCATGTCACGACAGCAGTCGGAACTCCAGCGTCTGTAGACATGCCCGTGACTGAGGCAGGACATGTGATATCAGGGTTTTCATCATCTGTTAGGCAGCATTAAATCAAAAGAAAATAAATGAGCTGGACACCAAAAACAAATTTGCCTTTTCTATCCGCAACTTCTGTAAGTCAATCAAAAACTACTCAGTTCCATTAATCCAGGACAAAGAGCCACTACCCAGTCTTACCTATGATTGCTATGGTGAACATGCATGTATCCATATTCCCAGTGGCATCAGAGACAGTGCACGTGACCGTCGTAGTGCCCAAAGTGTATGTGCCGGCTGACACCACCGAATTGCCATTCCCATCTGTACAACTGATGTCACTTGCAGTTAAGGTGTCCACATTATCCGTGGCCGAGGGTGTGGCTGACCATGTCACGACAGCAGTCGGAACTCCAGCGTCTGTAGACATGCCCGTGACTGAGGCAGGACATGTGATGTCAGGGTTTTCATCATCTGTTAGGCAGCATTAAATCAAAAGAAAATAAATGAGCTGGACGCCAAAAACAAATTGGCCTTTTCTATCCGCAACTTCTGTAAAGTCCATCAAAAACTACTCAGTTCCATTAATCCAGGACAAAGAGCCACTACCCAGTCTTACCTATGATTTCTATGGTGAACATGCATGTATTCATATTCCCAGCAGCATCAGAGACAGTGCACGTGACCGTCGAGGTGCCCAAAGTGTATGTGCCGGCTGACACCACCGAATTGCCATTCCCATCTGTACAACTGATGTCACTTGCAGTTAAGGTGTCCACATTATCCATAGCCGAGGGTGTGGCTGACCATGTCACGACAGCAGTCGGAACTCCAGCGTCTGTAGACATGCCCGTGACTGCGGCAGGACATGTGATATCAGGGTTTTCATCATCTGTTAGGCAGCATTAAATCAAAAGAAAATAAATGAGCTGGACGCCAAAAACAAATTTGCCTTTTCTATCCGCAACTTCTGTAAGTCAATCAAAAACTACTCAGTTCCATTAGTCCAGGACAAAGAGCCACTACCCAGTCTTACCTATGATTTCTATGGAGAACATGCATGTATCCATATTCCCAGCGGCATCAGAGACAGTACATGTGACCGTCGTAGTGCCCAAAGTGTATGTGCCGGCTGACACCACCGAATTGCCATTCCCATCTGTGCAACTGATGTCACTTGCAGTTAAGGTGTCCACATTATCCGTAGCCGAGGGTGTGGCTGACCATGTCACGACAGCAGTCGGGACTCCAGCGTCCGTAGACATTCCCGTGACTACGGCAGGACATGTGATGTCAGGGTTTTCATCATCTGTTAGGCAGCATTAAATCAAAAGAAAATAAATGAGCTGGACGCCAAAAACAAATTTGCCTTTTCTATCCGCAACTTCTGTAAGTCAATCAAAAACTACTCAGTTCCATTAACCCAGGACAAAGAGCCACTACCCAGTCTTACCTATGATTTCTATGGAGAACATGCATGTATCCATATTCCCAGGGGCATCAGAGACAGTACACGTGACCGTCGTGGTGCCCAAAGTGTATGTGCCGGCTGACACCACCGAATTGCCATTCCCATCTGTACAACTGATGTCACTTGCAGTCAAGGTGTCTACATTATCTGTGGCCGAGGGTGTGGCTGACCATGTCACGACAGCAGTCGGAACTCCAGCGTCCGTAGACATGCCCGTGACTGAAGCAGGACATGTGATGTCAGGGTTTTCATCATCTGTTAGGCAGCATTAAATCAAAAGAAAATAAATGAGCTGGACACCAAAAACAAATTTGCCTTTTCTATCCGCAACTTCTGTACAGTCAATCAAAAACTACTCAGTTCCATTAATCCAGGACAAAGAGCCACTACCCAGTCTTACCTATGATTGCTATGGTGAACATGCATGTATCCATATTCCCAGTGGCATCAGAGACAGTGCACGTGACCGTCGTAGTGCCCAAAGTGTATGTGCCGGCTGACACCACCGAATTGCCATTCCCATCTGTACAACTGATGTCACTTGCAGTTAAGGTGTCCACATTATCCGTGGCCGAGGGTGTGGCTGACCATGTCACGACAGCAGTCGGAACTCCAGCGTCCGTAGACATGCCCGTGACTGAGGCAGGACATGTGATGTCAGGGTTTTCATCATCTGTTAGGCAGCATTAAATCAAAAGAAAATAAATGAGCTGGACGCCAAAAACAAATTGGCCTTTTCTATCCGCAACTTCTATCACGTCCCACCAACACTAATAAGTTCCATTAATCCAGGACAAAGAGCCACTACCCAGTCTTACCTATGATTTCTATGGTGAACATGCATGTATTCATATTCCCAGCAGCATCAGAGACAGTGCACGTGACCGTCGAGGTGCCCAAAGTGTATGTGCCGGCTGACACCACCGAATTGCCATTCCCATCTGTACAACTGATGTCACTTGCAGTTAAGGTGTCCACATTATCCATAGCCGAGGGTGTGGCTGACCATGTCACGACAGCAGTCGGAACTCCAGCGTCTGTAGACATGCCCGTGACTGCGGCAGGACATGTGATATCAGGGTTTTCATCATCTGTTAGGCAGCATTAAATCAAAAGAAAATAAATGAGCTGGACGCCAAAAACAAATTTGCCTTTTCTATCCGCAACTTCTGTAAGTCAATCAAAAACTACTCAGTTCCATTAGTCCAGGACAAAGAGCCACTACCCAGTCTTACCTATGATTTCTATGGAGAACATGCATGTATCCATATTCCCAGCGGCATCAGAGACAGTACATGTGACCGTCGTGGTGCCCAAAGTGTATGTGCCGGCTGACACCACCGAATTGCCATTCCCATCTGTGCAACTGATGTCACTTGCAGTTAAGGTGTCCACATTATCCGTAGCCGAGGGTGTGGCTGACCATGTCACGACAGCAGTCGGAACTCCAGCGTCCGTAGACATTCCCGTGACTACGGCAGGACATGTGATGTCAGGGTTTTCATCATCTGTTAGGCAGCATTAAATCAAAAGAAAATAAATGAGCTGGACGCCAAAAACAAATTTGCCTTTTCTATCCGCAACTTCTGTAAGTCAATCAAAAACTACTCAGTTCCATTAATCCAGGACAAAGAGCCACTACCCAGTCTTACCTATGATTTCTATGGTGAACATGCATGTATTCATATTCCCAGCAGCATCAGAGACAGTGCACGTGACCGTCGAGGTGCCCAAAGTGTATGTGCCGGCTGACACCACCGAATTGCCATTCCCATCTGTACAACTGATGTCACTTGCAGTTAAGGTGTCCACATTATCCATAGCTGAGGGTGTGGCTGACCATGTCACGACAGCAGTCGGAACTCCAGCGTCTGTAGACATGCCCGTGACTGCGGCAGGACATGTGATATCAGGGTTTTCATCATCTGTTAGGCAGCATTAAATCAAAAGAAAATAAATGAGCTGGACGCCAAAAACAAATTTGCCTTTTCTATCCGCAACTTCTGTAAGTCAATCAAAAACTACTCAGTTCCATTAATCCAGGACAAAGAGCCACTACCCAGTCTTACCTATGATTGCTATGGTGAACATGCATGTATCCATATTCCCAGTGGCATCAGAGACAGTGCACGTGACCGTCGTAGTGCCCAAAGTGTATGTGCCGGCTGACACCACCGAATTGCCATTCCCATCTGTACAACTGATGTCACTTGCAGTTAAGGTGTCCACATTATCCGTGGCCGAGGGTGTGGCTGACCATGTCACGACAGCAGTCGGAACTCCAGCGTCTGTAGACATGCCCGTGACTGAGGCAGGACATGTGATATCAGGGTTTTCATCATCTGTTAGGCAGCATTAAATCAAAAGAAAATCAATGAGCTGGACACCAAAAACAAATTTGCCTTTTCTATCCGCAACTTCTGTAAGTCAATCAAAAACTACTCAGTTCCATTAATCCAGGACAAAGAGCCACTACCCAGTCTTACCTATGATTGCTATGGTGAACATGCATGTATCCATATTCCCAGTGGCATCAGAGACAGTGCACGTGACCGTCGTAGTGCCCAAAGTGTATGTGCCGGCTGACACCACCGAATTGCCATTCCCATCTGTACAACTGATGTCACTTGCAGTTAAGGTGTCCACATTATCCGTGGCCGAGGGTGTGGCTGACCATGTCACGACAGCAGTCGGAACTCCAGCGTCCGTAGACATGCCCGTGACTGAGGCAGGACATGTGATGTCAGGGTTTTCATCATCTGTTAGGCAGCATTAAATCAAAAGAAAATAAATGAGCTGGACGCCAAAAACAAATTGGCCTTTTCTATCCGCAACTTCTGTAAAGTCCATCAAAACTACTCAGTTCCATTAATCCAGGACAAAGAGCCACTACCCAGTCTTACCTATGATTTCTATGGTGAACATGCATGTATTCATATTCCCAGCAGCATCAGAGACAGTGCACGTGACCGTCGAGGTGCCCAAAGTGTATGTGCCGGCTGACACCACCGAATTGCCATTCCCATCTGTACAACTGATGTCACTTGCAGTTAAGGTGTCCACATTATCCATAGCCGAGGGTGTGGCTGACCATGTCACGACAGCAGTCGGAACTCCAGCGTCTGTAGACATGCCCGTGACTGCGGCAGGACATGTGATATCAGGGTTTTCATCATCTGTTAGGCAGCATTAAATCAAAAGAAAATAAATGAGCTGGACGCCAAAAACAAATTTGCCTTTTCTATCCGCAACTTCTGTAAGTCAATCAAAAACTACTCAGTTCCATTAGTCCAGGACAAAGGGCCACTACCCAGTCTTACCTATGATTTCTATGGTGAACATGCATGTATCCATATTCCCAGCGGCATCAGAGACAGTACATGTGACCGTCGTGGTGCCCAAAGTGTATGTGCCGGCTGACACCACCGAATTGCCATTCCCATCTGTGCAACTGATGTCACTTGCAGTTAAGGTGTCCACATTATCCGTAGCCGAGGGTGTGGCTGACCATGTCACGACAGCAGTCGGGACTCCAGCGTCCGTAGACATTCCCGTGACTACGGCAGGACATGTGATGTCAGGGTTTTCATCATCTGTTAGGCAGCATTAAATCAAAAGAAAATAAATGAGCTGGACGCCAAAAACAAATTTGCCTTTTCTATCCGCAACTTCTGTAAGTCAATCAAAAACTACTCAGTTCCATTAACCCAGGACAAAGAGCCACTACCCAGTCTTACCTATGATTTCTATGGAGAACATGCATGTATCCATATTCCCAGGGGCATCAGAGACAGTACACGTGACCGTCGTGGTGCCCAAAGTGTATGTGCCGGCTGACACCACCGAATTGCCATTCCCATCTGTACAACTGATGTCACTTGCAGTCAAGGTGTCTACATTATCTGTGGCCGAGGGTGTGGCTGACCATGTCACGACAGCAGTCGGAACTCCAGCGTCCGTAGACATGCCCGTGACTGAGGCAGGACATGTGATGTCAGGGTTTTCATCATCTGTTAGGCAGCATTAAATCAAAAGAAAATAAATGAGCTGGACACCAAAAACAAATTTGCCTTTTCTATCCGCAACTTCTGTAAGTCAATCAAAAACTACTCAGTTCCATTAATCCAGGACAAAGAGCCACTACCCAGTCTTACCTATGATTGCTATGGTGAACATGCATGTATCCATATTCCCAGTGGCATCAGAGACAGTGCACGTGACCGTCGTAGTGCCCAAAGTGTATGTGCCGGCTGACACCACCGAATTGCCATTCCCATCTGTACAACTGATGTCACTTGCAGTTAAGGTGTCCACATTATCCGTGGCCGAGGGTGTGGCTGACCATGTCACGACAGCAGTCGGAACTCCAGCGTCCGTAGACATGCCCGTGACTGAGGCAGGACATGTGATGTCAGGGTTTTCATCATCTGTTAGGCAGCATTAAATCAAAAGAAAATAAATGAGCTGGACGCCAAAAACAAATTGGCCTTTTCTATCCGCAACTTCTGTAAAGTCCATCAAAAACTACTCAGTTCCATTAATCCAGGACAAAGAGCCACTACCCAGTCTTACCTATGATTTCTATGGTGAACATGCATGTATTCATATTCCCAGCAGCATCAGAGACAGTGCACGTGACCGTCGTAGTGCCCAAAGTGTATGTGCCGGCTGACACCACCGAATTGCCATTCCCATCTGTACAACTGATGTCACTTGCAGTTAAGGTGTCCACATTATCCGTGGCCGAGGGTGTGGCTGACCATGTCACGACAGCAGTCGGAACTCCAGCGTCCGTAGACATGCCCGTGACTGAGGCAGGACATGTGATGTCAGGGTTTTCATCATCTGTTAGGCAGCATTAAATCAAAAGAAAATAAATGAGCTGGACGCCAAAAACAAATTGGCCTTTTCTATCCGCAACTTCTGTAAAGTCCATCAAAAACTACTCAGTTCCATTAATCCAGGACAAAGAGCCACTACCCAGTCTTACCTATGATTTCTATGGTGAACATGCATGTATTCATATTCCCAGCAGCATCAGAGACAGTGCACGTGACCGTCGAGGTGCCCAAAGTGTATGTGCCGGCTGACACCACCGAATTGCCATTCCCATCTGTACAACTGATGTCACTTGCAGTTAAGGTGTCCACATTATCCATAGCCGAGGGTGTGGCTGACCATGTCACGACAGCAGTCGGAACTCCAGCGTCTGTAGACATGCCCGTGACTGCGGCAGGACATGTGATATCAGGGTTTTCATCATCTGTTAGGCAGCATTAAATCAAAAGAAAATAAATGAGCTGGACGCCAAAAACAAATTTGCCTTTTCTATCCGCAACTTCTGTAAGTCAATCAAAAACTACTCAGTTCCATTAGTCCAGGACAAAGGGCCACTACCCAGTCTTACCTATGATTTCTATGGTGAACATGCATGTATCCATATTCCCAGCGGCATCAGAGACAGTACATGTGACCGTCGTGGTGCCCAAAGTGTATGTGCCGGCTGACACCACCGAATTGCCATTCCCATCTGTACAACTGATGTCACTTGCAGTTAAGGTGTCCACATTATCCGTGGCCGAGGGTGTGGCTGACCATGTCACGACAGCAGTCGGAACTCCAGCGTCCGTAGACATGCCCGTGACTGAGGCAGGACATGTGATGTCAGGGTTTTCATCATCTGTTAGGCAGCATTAAATCAAAAGAAAATAAATGAGCTGGACGCCAAAAACAAATTGGCCTTTTCTATCCGCAACTTCTGTAAAGTCCATCAAAAACTACTCAGTTCCATTAATCCAGGACAAAGAGCCACTACCCAGTCTTACCTATGATTTCTATGGTGAACATGCATGTATTCATATTCCCAGCAGCATCAGAGACAGTGCACGTGACCGTCGAGGTGCCCAAAGTGTATGTGCCGGCTGACACCACCGAATTGCCATTCCCATCTGTACAACTGATGTCACTTGCAGTTAAGGTGTCCACATTATCCATAGCCGAGGGTGTGGCTGACCATGTCACGACAGCAGTCGGAACTCCAGCGTCTGTAGACATGCCCGTGACTGCGGCAGGACATGTGATATCAGGGTTTTCATCATCTGTTAGGCAGCATTAAATCAAAAGAAAATAAATGAGCTGGACGCCAAAAACAAATTTGCCTTTTCTATCCGCAACTTCTGTAAGTCAATCAAAAACTACTCAGTTCCATTAGTCCAGGACAAAGAGCCACTACCCAGTCTTACCTATGATTTCTATGGAGAACATGCATGTATCCATATTCCCAGCGGCATCAGAGACAGTACATGTGACCGTCGTAGTGCCCAAAGTGTATGTGCCGGCTGACACCACCGAATTGCCATTCCCATCTGTGCAACTGATGTCACTTGCAGTTAAGGTGTCCACATTATCCGTAGCCGAGGGTGTGGCTGACCATGTCACGACAGCAGTCGGGACTCCAGCGTCCGTAGACATTCCCGTGACTACGGCAGGACATGTGATGTCAGGGTTTTCATCATCTGTTAGGCAGCATTAAATCAAAAGAAAATAAATGAGCTGGACGCCAAAAACAAATTTGCCTTTTCTATCCGCAACTTCTGTAAGTCAATCAAAAACTACTCAGTTCCATTAACCCAGGACAAAGAGCCACTACCCAGTCTTACCTATGATTTCTATGGAGAACATGCATGTATCCATATTCCCAGGGGCATCAGAGACAGTACACGTGACCGTCGTGGTGCCCAAAGTGTATGTGCCGGCTGACACCACCGAATTGCCATTCCCATCTGTACAACTGATGTCACTTGCAGTCAAGGTGTCTACATTATCTGTGGCCGAGGGTGTGGCTGACCATGTCACGACAGCAGTCGGAACTCCAGCGTCCGTAGACATGCCCGTGACTGAGGCAGGACATGTGATGTCAGGGTTTTCATCATCTGTTAGGCAGCATTAAATCAAAAGAAAATAAATGAGCTGGACACCAAAAACAAATTTGCCTTTTCTATCCGCAACTTCTGTACAGTCAATCAAAACTACTCAGTTCCATTAATCCAGGACAAAGAGCCACTACCCAGTCTTACCTATGATTGCTATGGTGAACATGCATGTATCCATATTCCCAGTGGCATCAGAGACAGTGCACGTGACCGTCGTAGTGCCCAAAGTGTATGTGCCGGCTGACACCACCGAATTGCCATTCCCATCTGTACAACTGATGTCACTTGCAGTTAAGGTGTCCACATTATCCGTGGCCGAGGGTGTGGCTGACCATGTCACGACAGCAGTCGGAACTCCAGCGTCCGTAGACATGCCCGTGACTGAGGCAGGACATGTGATGTCAGGGTTTTCATCATCTGTTAGGCAGCATTAAATCAAAAGAAAATAAATGAGCTGGACGCCAAAAACAAATTGGCCTTTTCTATCCGCAACTTCTGTAAAGTCCATCAAAAACTACTCAGTTCCATTAATCCAGGACAAAGAGCCACTACCCAGTCTTACCTATGATTTCTATGGTGAACATGCATGTATTCATATTCCCAGCAGCATCAGAGACAGTGCACGTGACCGTCGAGGTGCCCAAAGTGTATGTGCCGGCTGACACCACCGAATTGCCATTCCCATCTGTACAACTGATGTCACTTGCAGTTAAGGTGTCCACATTATCCATAGCCTAGGTTGTGGCTGACCATGTCACGACAGCAGTCGGAACTCCATCGTCTGTAGACATGCCCGTGACTGCGGCAGGACATGTGATATCAGGGTTTTCATCATCTGTTAGGCAGCATTAAATCAAAAGAAAATAGATGAGCTGGATGCCCATAACAAATTTGCCTTTTCTATCCGCAACTTCTGTAAGTCAATCAAAAACTACTCAGTTCCATTAGTCCAGGACAAAGAGCCACTACCCAGTCTTACCTATGATTTCTATGGAGAACATGCATGTATCCATATTCCCAGCGGCATCAGAGACAGTACATGTGACCGTCGTGGTGCCCAAAGTGTATGTGCCGGCTGACACCACCGAATTGCCATTCCCATCTGTGCAACTGATGTCACTTGCAGTTAAGGTGTCCACATTATCCGTAGCCGAGGGTGTGGCTGACCATGTCACGACAGCAGTCGGGACTCCAGCGTCCGTAGACATTCCCGTGACTACGGCAGGACATGTGATGTCAGGGTTTTCATCATCTGTTAGGCAGCATTAAATCAAAAGAAAATAAATGAGCTGGACGCCAAAAACAAATTTGCCTTTTCTATCCGCAACTTCTGTAAGTCAATCAAAAACTACTCAGTTCCATTAATCCAGGACAAAGAGCCACTACCCAGTCTTACCTATGATTTCTATGGTGAACATGCATGTATTCATATTCCCAGCAGCATCAGAGACAGTGCACGTGACCGTCGAGGTGCCCAAAGTGTATGTGCCGGCTGACACCACCGAATTGCCATTCCCATCTGTACAACTGATGTCACTTGCAGTTAAGGTGTCCACATTATCCGTAGCCGAGGGTGTGGCTGACCATGTCACGACAGCAGTCGGAACTCCAGCGTCTGTAGACATGCCCGTGACTGCGGCAGGACATGTGATATCAGGGTTTTCATCATCTGTTAGGCAGCATTAAATCAAAAGAAAATAAATGAGCTGGACGCCAAAACAAATTTGCCTTTTCTATCCGCAACTTCTGTAAGTCAATCAAAACTACTCAGTTCCATTAATCCAGGACAAAGAGCCACTACCCAGTCTTACCTATGATTGCTATGGTGAACATGCATGTATCCATATTCCCAGTGGCATCAGAGACAGTGCACGTGACCGTCGTAGTGCCCAAAGTGTATGTGCCGGCTGACACCACCGAATTGCCATTCCCATCTGTACAACTGATGTCACTTGCAGTTAAGGTGTCCACATTATCCGTGGCCGAGGGTGTGGCTGACCATGTCACGACAGCAGTCGGAACTCCAGCGTCTGTAGACATGCCCGTGACTGAGGCAGGACATGTGATGTCAGGGTTTTCATCATCTGTTAGGCAGCATTAAATCAAAAGAAAATAAATGAGCTGGACGCCAAAAACAAATTGGACTTTTCTATCCGCAACTTCTGTAAAGTCCATCAAAAACTACTCAGTTCCATTAATCCAGGACAAAGAGCCACTACCCAGTCTTACCTATGATTTCTATGGTGAACATGCATGTATTCATATTCCCAGCAGCATCAGAGACAGTGCACGTGACCGTCGAGGTGCCCAAAGTGTATGTGCCGGCTGACACCACCGAATTGCCATTCCCATCTGTACAACTGATGTCACTTGCAGTTAAGGTGTCCACATTATCCATAGCCGAGGGTGTGGCTGACCATGTCACGACAGCAGTCGGAACTCCAGCGTCTGTAGACATGCCCGTGACTGCGGCAGGACATGTGATATCAGGGTTTTCATCATCTGTTAGGCAGCATTAAATCAAAAGAAAATAAATGAGCTGGACGCCAAAAACAAATTTGCCTTTTCTATCCGCAACTTCTGTAAGTCAATCAAAAACTACTCAGTTCCATTAGTCCAGGACAAAGAGCCACTACCCAGTCTTACCTATGATTTCCATGGAGAACATGCATGTATCCATATTCCCAGCGGCATCAGAGACAGTACATGTGACCGTCGTGGTGCCCAAAGTGTATGTGCCGGCTGACACCACCGAATTGCCATTCCCATCTGTGCAACTGATGTCACTTGCAGTTAAGGTGTCCACATTATCCGTAGCCGAGGGTGTGGCTGACCATGTCACGACAGCAGTCGGGACTCCAGCGTCGTAGACATTCCCGTGACTACGGCAGGACATGTGATGTCAGGGTTTTCATCATCTGTTAGGCAGCATTAAATCAAAAGAAAATAAATGAGCTGGACGCCAAAAACAAATTTGCCTTTTCTATCCGCAACTTCTGTAAGTCAATCAAAAACTACTCAGTTCCATTAACCCAGGACAAAGAGCCACTACCCAGTCTTACCTATGATTTCTATGGAGAACATGCATGTATCCATATTCCCAGGGGCATCAGAGACAGTACACGTGACCGTCGTGGTGCCCAAAGTGTATGTGCCGGCTGACACCACCGAATTGCCATTCCCATCTGTACAACTGATGTCACTTGCAGTCAAGGTGTCTACATTATCTGTGGCCGAGGGTGTGGCTGACCATGTCACGACAGCAGTCGGAACTCCAGCGTCCGTAGACATGCCCGTGACTGAGGCAGGACATGTGATGTCAGGGTTTTCATCATCTGTTAGGCAGCATTAAATCAAAAGAAAATAAATGAGCTGGACACCAAAAACAAATTTGCCTTTTCTATCCGCAACTTCTGTACAGTCAATCAAAAACTACTCAGTTCCATTAATCCAGGACAAAGAGCCACTACCCAGTCTTACCTATGATTGCTATGGTGAACATGCATGTATCCATATTCCCAGTGGCATCAGAGACAGTGCACGTGACCGTCGTAGTGCCCAAAGTGTATGTGCCGGCTGACACCACCGAATTGCCATTCCCATCTGTACAACTGATGTCACTTGCAGTTAAGGTGTCCACATTATCCGTGGCCGAGGGTGTGGCTGACCATGTCACGACAGCAGTCGGAACTCCAGCGTCCGTAGACATGCCCGTGACTGAGGCAGGACATGTGATGTCAGGGTTTTCATCATCTGTTAGGCAGCATTAAATCAAAAGAAAATAAATGAGCTGGACGCCAAAAACAAATTGGCCTTTTCTATCCGCAACTTCTGTAAAGTCCATCAAAAACTACTCAGTTCCATTAATCCAGGACAAAGAGCCACTACCCAGTCTTACCTATGATTTCTATGGTGAACATGCATGTATTCATATTCCCAGCAGCATCAGAGACAGTGCACGTGACCGTCGAGGTGCCCAAAGTGTATGTGCCGGCTGACACCACCGAATTGCCATTCCCATCTGTGCAACTGATGTCCCTTGCAGTTAAGGTGTCCACATTATCCGTAGCCGAGGGTGTGGCTGACCATGTCACGACAGCAGTCGGGACTCCAGCGTCCGTAGACATTCCCGTGACTACGGCAGGACATGTGATGTCAGGGTTTTCATCATCTGTTAGGCAGCATTAAATCAAAAGAAAATAAATGAGCTGGACGCCAAAAACAAATTTGCCTTTTCTATCCGCAACTTCTGTAAGTCAATCAAAAACTACTCAGTTCCATTAACCCAGGACAAAGAGCCACTACCCAGTCTTACCTATGATTTCTATGGAGAACATGCATGTATCCATATTCCCAGGGGCATCAGAGACAGTACACGTGACCGTCGTGGTGCCCAAAGTGTATGTGCCGGCTGACACCACCGAATTGCCATTCCCATCTGTACAACTGATGTCACTTGCAGTCAAGGTGTCTACATTATCTGTGGCCGAGGGTGTGGCTGACCATGTCACGACAGCAGTCGGAACTCCAGCGTCCGTAGACATGCCCGTGACTGAGGCAGGACATGTGATGTCAGGGTTTTCATCATCTGTTAGGCAGCATTAAATCAAAAGAAAATAAATGAGCTGGACACCAAAAACAAATTTGCCTTTTCTATCCGCAACTTCTGTACAGTCAATCAAAACTACTCAGTTCCATTAATCCAGGACAAAGAGCCACTACCCAGTCTTACCTATGATTGCTATGGTGAACATGCATGTATCCATATTCCCAGTGGCATCAGAGACAGTGCACGTGACCGTCGTAGTGCCCAAAGTGTATGTGCCGGCTGACACCACCGAATTGCCATTCCCATCTGTACAACTGATGTCACTTGCAGTTAAGGTGTCCACATTATCCGTGGCCGAGGGTGTGGCTGACCATGTCACGACAGCAGTCGGAACTCCAGCGTCCGTAGACATGCCCGTGACTGAGGCAGGACATGTGATGTCAGGGTTTTCATCATCTGTTAGGCAGCATTAAATCAAAAGAAAATAAATGAGCTGGACGCCAAAAACAAATTGGCCTTTTCTATCCGCAACTTCTGTACAGTCAACAAAAACTTACTCAGTTCCATAATTCCAGGACAAAGAGCCACTACCCAGTCTTACCTATGATTTCTATGGTGAACATGCATGTATTCATATTCCCAGCAGCATCAGAGACAGTGCACGTGACCGTCGAGGTGCCCAAAGTGTATGTGCCGGCTGACACCACCGAATTGCCATTCCCATCTGTACAACTGATGTCACTTGCAGTTAAGGTGTCCACATTATCCATAGCCGAGGGTGTGGCTGACCATGTCACGACAGCAGTCGGAACTCCAGCGTCTGTAGACATGCCCGTGACTGCGGCAGGACATGTGATATCAGGGTTTTCATCATCTGTTAGGCAGCATTAAATCAAAAGAAAATAAATGAGCTGGACGCCAAAAACAAATTTGCCTTTTCTATCCGCAACTTCTGTAAGTCAATCAAAAACTACTCAGTTCCATTAGTCCAGGACAAAGAGCCACTACCCAGTCTTACCTATGATTTCTATGGAGAACATGCATGTATCCATATTCCCAGCGGCATCAGAGACAGTACATGTGACCGTCGTGGTGCCCAAAGTGTATGTGCCGGCTGACACCACCGAATTGCCATTCCCATCTGTGCAACTGATGTCACTTGCAGTTAAGGTGTCCACATTATCCGTAGCCGAGGGTGTGGCTGACCATGTCACGACAGCAGTCGGGACTCCAGCGTCCGTAGACATTCCCGTGACTACGGCAGGACATGTGATGTCAGGGTTTTCATCATCTGTTAGGCAGCATTAAATCAAAAGAAAATAAATGAGCTGGACGCCAAAAACAAATTTGCCTTTTCTATCCGCAACTTCTGTAAGTCAATCAAAAACTACTCAGTTCCATTAATCCAGGACAAAGAGCCACTACCCAGTCTTACCTATGATTTCTATGGTGAACATGCATGTATTCATATTCCCAGCAGCATCAGAGACAGTGCACGTGACCGTCGAGGTGCCCAAAGTGTATGTGCCGGCTGACACCACCGAATTGCGATTCCCATCTGTACAACTGATGTCACTTGCAGTTAAGGTGTCCACATTATCCGTAGCCGAGGGTGTGGCTGACCATGTCACGACAGCAGTCGGGACTCCAGCGTCCGTAGACATTCCCGTGACTACGGCAGGACATGTGATGTCAGGGTTTTCATCATCTGTTAGGCAGCATTAAATCAAAAGAAAATAAATGAGCTGGACGCCAAAAACAAATTTGCCTTTTCTATCCGCAACTTCTGTAAGTCAATCAAAAACTACTCAGTTCCATTAACCCAGGACAAAGAGCCACTACCCAGTCTTACCTATGATTTCTATGGAGAACATGCATGTATCCATATTCCCAGGGGCATCAGAGACAGTACACGTGACCGTCGTGGTGCCCAAAGTGTATGTGCCGGCTGACACCACCGAATTGCCATTCCCATCTGTACAACTGATGTCACTTGCAGTCAAGGTGTCTACATTATCCGTGGCCGAGGGTGTGGCTGACCATGTCACGACAGCAGTCGGAACTCCAGCGTCCGTAGATATGCCCGTGACTGAGGCAGGACATGTGATGTCAGGGTTTTCATCATCTGTTAGGCAGCATTAAATCAAAAGAAAATAAATGAGCTGGACACCAAAAACAAATTTGCCTTTTCTATCCGCAACTTCTGTAAGTCAATCAAAAACTACTCAGTTCCATTAATCCAGGACAAAGAGCCACTACCCAGTCTTACCTATGATTGCTATGGTGAACATGCATGTATCCATATTCCCAGTGGCATCAGAGACAGTGCACGTGACCGTCGTAGTGCCCAAAGTGTATGTGCCGGCTGACACCACCGAATTGCCATTCCCATCTGTACAACTGATGTCACTTGCAGTTAAGGTGTCCACATTATCCGTGGCCGAGGGTGTGGCTGACCATGTCACGACAGCAGTCGGAACTCCAGCGTCCGTAGACATGCCCGTGACTGAGGCAGGACATGTGATGTCAGGGTTTTCATCATCTGTTAGGCAGCATTAAATCAAAAGAAAATAAATGAGCTGGACACCAAAAACAAATTTGCCTTTTCTATCCGCAACTTCTGTACAGTCAATCAAAAACTACTCAGTTCCATTAATCCAGGACAAAGAGCCACTACCCAGTCTTACCTATGATTGCTATGGTGAACATGCATGTATCCATATTCCCAGTGGCATCAGAGACAGTGCACGTGACCGTCGTAGTGCCCAAAGTGTATGTGCCGGCTGACACCACCGAATTGCCATTCCCATCTGTACAACTGATGTCACTTGCAGTTAAGGTGTCCACATTATCCGTGGCCGAGGGTGTGGCTGACCATGTCACGACAGCAGTCGGAACTCCAGCGTCCGTAGACATGCCCGTGACTGAGGCAGGACATGTGATGTCAGGGTTTTCATCATCTGTTAGGCAGCATTAAATCAAAAGAAAATAAATGAGCTGGACGCCAAAAACAAATTGGCCTTTTCTATCCGCAACTTCTGTAAAGTCCATCAAAAACTACTCAGTTCCATTAATCCAGGACAAAGAGCCACTACCCAGTCTTACCTATGATTTCTATGGTGAACATGCATGTATTCATATTCCCAGCAGCATCAGAGACAGTGCACGTGACCGTCGAGGTGCCCAAAGTGTATGTGCCGGCTGACACCACCGAATTGCCATTCCCATCTGTACAACTGATGTCACTTGCAGTTAAGGTGTCCACATTATCCATAGCCAGAGGTTTTGCTTCCCATGTCACGACAGCAGTCGGAACTCCAGCGTCTGTAGACATGCCCGTGACTGCGGCAGGACATGTGATATCAGGGTTTTCATCATCTGTTAGGCAGCATTAAATCAAAAGAAAATAAATGAGCTGGACGCCAAAAACAAATTTGCCTTTTCTATCCGCAACTTCTGTAAGTCAATCAAAAACTACTCAGTTCCATTAGTCCAGGACAAAGAGCCACTACCCAGTCTTACCTATGATTTCTATGGAGAACATGCATGTATCCATATTCCCAGCGGCATCAGAGACAGTACATGTGACCGTCGTGGTGCCCAAAGTGTATGTGCCGGCTGACACCACCGAATTGCCATTCCCATCTGTGCAACTGATGTCACTTGCAGTTAAGGTGTCCACATTATCCGTAGCCGAGGGTGTGGCTGACCATGTCACGACAGCAGTCGGGACTCCAGCGTCCGTAGACATTCCCGTGACTACGGCAGGACATGTGATGTCAGGGTTTTCATCATCTGTTAGGCAGCATTAAATCAAAAGAAAATAAATGAGCTGGACGCCAAAAACAAATTTGCCTTTTCTATCCGCAACTTCTGTAAGTCAATCAAAAACTACTCAGTTCCATTAATCCAGGACAAAGAGCCACTACCCAGTCTTACCTATGATTTCTATGGTGAACATGCATGTATTCATATTCCCAGCAGCATCAGAGACAGTGCACGTGACCGTCGAGGTGCCCAAAGTGTATGTGCCGGCTGACACCACCGAATTGCGATTCCCATCTGTACAACTGATGTCACTTGCAGTTAAGGTGTCCACATTATCCGTAGCCGAGGGTGTGGCTGACCATGTCACGACAGCAGTCGGGACTCCAGCGTCCGTAGACATTCCCGTGACTACGGCAGGACATGTGATGTCAGGGTTTTCATCATCTGTTAGGCAGCATTAAATCAAAAGAAAATAAATGAGCTGGACGCCAAAAACAAATTTGCCTTTTCTATCCGCAACTTCTGTAAGTCAATCAAAAACTACTCAGTTCCATTAACCCAGGACAAAGAGCCACTACCCAGTCTTACCTATGATTTCTATGGAGAACATGCATGTATCCATATTCCCAGGGGCATCAGAGACAGTACACGTGACCGTCGTGGTGCCCAAAGTGTATGTGCCGGCTGACACCACCGAATTGCCATTCCCATCTGTACAACTGATGTCACTTGCAGTCAAGGTGTCTACATTATCCGTGGCCGAGGTGTGGCTGACCATGTCACGACAGCAGTCGGAACTCCAGCGTCCGTAGATATGCCCGTGACTGAGGCAGGACATGTGATGTCAGGGTTTTCATCATCTGTTAGGCAGCATTAAATCAAAAGAAAATAAATGAGCTGGACACCAAAAACAAATTTGCCTTTTCTATCCGCAACTTCTGTAAGTCAATCAAAAACTACTCAGTTCCATTAATCCAGGACAAAGAGCCACTACCCAGTCTTACCTATGATTGCTATGGTGAACATGCATGTATCCATATTCCCAGTGGCATCAGAGACAGTGCACGTGACCGTCGTAGTGCCCAAAGTGTATGTGCCGGCTGACACCACCGAATTGCCATTCCCATCTGTACAACTGATGTCACTTGCAGTTAAGGTGTCCACATTATCCGTGGCCGAGGGTGTGGCTGACCATGTCACGACAGCAGTCGGAACTCCAGCGTCCGTAGACATGCCCGTGACTGAGGCAGGACATGTGATGTCAGGGTTTTCATCATCTGTTAGGCAGCATTAAATCAAAAGAAAATAAATGAGCTGGACGCCAAAAACAAATTGGCCTTTTCTATCCGCAACTTCTGTAAAGTCCATCAAAAACTACTCAGTTCCATTAATCCAGGACAAAGAGCCACTACCCAGTCTTACCTATGATTTCTATGGTGAACATGCATGTATTCATATTCCCAGCAGCATCAGAGACAGTGCACGTGACCGTCGAGGTGCCCAAAGTGTATGTGCCGGCTGACACCACCGAATTGCCATTCCCATCTGTACAACTGATGTCACTTGCAGTTAAGGTGTCCACATTATCCATAGCCGAGGGTGTGGCTGACCATGTCACGACAGCAGTCGGAACTCCAGCGTCTGTAGACATGCCCGTGACTGCGGCAGGACATGTGATGTCAGGGTTTTCATCATCTGTTAGGCAGCATTAAATCAAAAGAAAATAAATGAGCTGGACGCCAAAAACAAATTTGCCTTTTCTATCCGCAACTTCTGTAAAGTCAATCAAAAACTACTCAGTTCCATTAATCCAGGACAAAGAGCCACTACCCAGTCTTACCTATGATTTCTATGGTGAACATGCATGTATCCATATTCCCAGCGGCATCAGAGACAGTGCACGTGACCGTCGTAGTGCCCAAAGTGTATGTGCCGGCTGACACCACCGAATTGCCATTCCCATCTGTACAACTGATGTCACTTGCAGTTAAGGTGTCCACATTATCCGTGGCCGAGGGTGTGGCTGACCATGTCACGACAGCAGTCGGAACTCCAGCGTCCGTAGACATGCCCGTGACTGAGGCAGGACATGTGATGTCAGGGTTTTCATCATCTGTTAGGCAGCATTAAATCAAAAGAAAATAAATGAGCTGGACGCCAAAAACAAATTTGCCTTTTCTATCCGCAACTTCTGTAAAGTCAATCAAAAACTACTCAGTTCCATTAATCCAGGACAAAGAGCCACTACCCAGTCTTACCTATGATTTCTATGGTAAACATGCATGTATTCATATTCCCAGCAGCATCAGAGACAGTGCACGTGACCGTCGTGGTGCCCAAAGTGTATGTGCCGGCTGACACCACCGAATTGCCATTCCCATCTGTACAACTGATGTCACTTGCAGTTAAGGTGTCCACATTATCCGTAGCCGAGGGTGTGGCTGACCATGTCAAGACAGCAGTCGGAACTCCAGCGTCCGTAGACATGCCCGTGACTGCGGCAGGACATGTGATGTCAGGGTTTTCATCATCTGTTAGGCAGCATTAAATCAAAAGAAAATAAATGAGCTGGACGCCAAAAACAAATTTGCCTTTTCTATCCGCAACTGATGTAAGTCAATCAAAAACTACTCAGTTCCATTAATCCAGGACAAAGAGCCACTACCCAGTCTTACCTATGATTTCTATGGTGAACATGCATGTATCCATATTCCCAGCGGCATCAGAGACAGTGCACGTGACCGTCGTGGTGCCCAAAGTGTATGTGCCGGCTGACACCACCGAATTGCCATTCCCATCTGTACAACTGATGTCACTTGCAGTTAAGGTGTCCACATTATCCGTGGCCGAGGGTGTGGCTGACCATGTAACGACAGCAGTCGGAACTCCAGCGTCCGTAGACATGCCCGTGACTGCGGCAGGACATGTGATGTCAGGGTTTTCATCATCTGTTAGGCAGCATTAAATCAAAAGAAAATAAATGAGCTGGACGCCAAAAACAAATTTGCCTTTTCTATCCGCAATTTCTGTAAAGTCAATCAAAAACTACTCAGTTCCATTAATCCAGGACAAAGAGCCACTACCCAGTCTTACCTATGATTTCTATGGTGAACATGCATGTATCCATATTCCCAGCGGCATCAGAGACAGTGCACGTGACCGTCGTGGTGCCCAAAGTGTATGTGCCGGCTGACACCACCGAATTGCCATTCCCATCTGTACAACTGATGTCACTTGCAGTTAAGGTGTCCACATTATCCGTAGCCGAGGGTGTGGCTGACCATGTATCATTTAATGATTTTTTCGCCGTGTTCTCTCATAGAGGTTGCACATAAAAACCGGCCCAAAGGAATTCATGTTTGTTTTAGCCACTGTGACCTTGACCCTTGATCTTTCAGCCCCAAATGCGAAAGGCGTCTTAGGATTGCCAAGGACAATCCACTAACCAAATTTTAAGTTCACATGTGAAGTATTTCTCAAGTTATCCTGCTAACAAAATTTCTATTGTTTTAGCCACTGTGACCTTGACCCTTGACCTTTTGGTCCAAAATGTAATACTCTTCTTAGGATTACCAAGAACAATACACAA
>JASAOE010000512.1:0-25000 GCA_029964075.1 Patiria pectinifera
GTGAACGTAAATAGGTACACAATTTTCTCCTCTTTCTCACCGGCGGAAGGTGCCTTTTTTCTGAGCAATTGCCCCTGTTTGGTGAACCCCCCCCCCCCTAAGTTTGAAAAGTGTTCCGCCGCCGCTGATCCCAACCGACAAATATTTGATGAAAATGAACATGGGTTCGAACCACAGACTTGCGATCCACAGTTCATGAATAATCATGCCCACTGACGATGTGTGCTGCAGTTAAAAACGCCGCCGCTCGGACAGAAAAGTCGGGGGAGGGGTGGACTGGACATAATTTGACACTGGGGGCGCTCTCCCTCTCTTTACTACAAGTTTTCCCGGCTATTTTGAAACGTTCATCATTCGAATTCACCGTTTCTAACATTCAAATTCGTCCATCAAAATCGATTTTGTGCACTTCCAATATTTATTTTTGTCTTTTCTCAATATTTAATTCACTCCCAGCAAATGCAAACAATGAACACACGTTTTCGAACCGGAGTATTCGATTTCGTATCGTCTATGTCAAACCTTGTAATTCAGAAATCAAATTCGTCTTATTGATTTACATAAGACGAAATCGATCTCTGAATGCTGCCATTCAGCAACAGTCTTGACAAATTTGATTTGTAACGACGAATATTCTCGACATATTTGATATGTAACGACGAATATTCTCGACCCGGTGACTAAAGAGGGTGACCAAACTGTGAAATCGAATGGTAAATAACTAAATTGATTGTGTTAAAAACGTGTGAAGTGTTTCTCGGACGAATTTGAATGTTAGAGTTGGTAAATTTGAATGAAAAGTGTTTTAAAATAGCCGGAAAAACCGGAAAAATCATTAAGTCACAGTATTTTTTTTCCAATAATTAAAGAACATATCTCCCGGGGGGTTTTGTTGTTATTGAAAAATCATTTCTTCATTCCAAATTCAAGATGCCTTCGATCTGATTATTATAAATACGCACTGTAAAGTTGTGTAGTATGATTGAAAACATAAAATAAATCAAAACATGTTAAATATTCTCCCATAGTAATGTCATCAATACATAATTGCAAGGCCAGAAACAAACTCACACACACACACAATAAAAATACCAAAAAACAATTCTGTAAAAAAAAAATGTGTATGTACGTCATCTCCGTATGTGTGTTTTTTTGTGTATTATTATATAATCTTATTAAGGCTAATTGTTGTTGTCAATATTTAAACAGAAGTTTTTACTTAATGTTTTTAATTTTTAATTTATGCTGTAAATTCACATGCAAATTGACCGTCGGGCCACGATTTGTGGATGAATAAACCGATCTATCTATCTATCTATCTATCTATCCATCATTTAGTTGGTATTGCCCCTTAGTTTAAGCAAAGGTTTCGATAGAAGTACGCTAGCCTAATATTTAATACATTACTACTTTTTGCACCCCGTTTCCAATCACGACTTGATGAGCCATAATTATCAAAACATTTGTTTATATTTATATTTATATTTATGTTTATATTTACAAACGAAGGATGGGAAATCAAATAATACATGTACTTCCAAGTTATTTTTTTCAAGAAAATACGTAAACGGTACGATGGACGAGGAATATATGAATGATAAACATGTACATGCAAATCGAAAGAGAATATTGCAGTTACGCTGTTAGAATTTTAATTCCTGAATTTTGAAATTTTGAATGCCAACATACACGCTGACAGCTGGTAGCTATCGACCAATCAACTGTCAGTTTCTTGCATGTTATTAACTCACGAAAAGCTCCGATTGAATGGCGCACGGGTTGAATATAGCATTCGCACCTATATCAGACATTCGTTTATAACAGCTCTGGTGAGAGCGGGTACGTGATAGTCAGATTAGAAGTTGCCGTAATTTTGCAAGGAGTCCATAAGATAAACATTAAAACGAGTTGGACATGCTGACGAAGGCACCGATCACGAGGAGTGTCAACTGATGAGCAGGGCTGAAGACTGAAGCATTCCCGCCAGGCCCGTCGTCTGCGGTGTCCGCAGTGACTGAACCGCCTTCCTTCTCCGTCACCGGTCGTTTGGTGGATGGTGCGCCTTTCCCGCTGTTAACGTTGGTGTAGAGAAACGGCGATTCCTAGTATTGAAGACAGAAGAGGGATACAAAAGTCAACAGCAATTATATATATTTTTTGCGGGGATTTCAAGTACTATCAATTGTGATCGATGGTCAAAACAGACTCCTCAGTATCACAAGGACGGACTGCGCACAATCTGTGTCGATGTACATGTACTTTATAAATCAAAAATCATTTTAGATGTGTACCGATAAATATGGATGTCCACTGACATGACAGGGACATCCCAGAGGATAGGGCGGTTTCATCCCGCACCCATTAACTATGACAATCCTAGAGATGTCTGTAGGGGGGGGGGCACTTGGGGACGGTATTTGCCACTTTTGCCTCCTCCAAAATGCGGAGTTGGGGCGGGGATGACACAAGGTGGTACAGGCCTCGAGAGGTTCAGCTCGATAAAGGCTACCCCACATCCTCGAACCCTTTAACTTAATGTTGATAATGACAACAAAATTCTACACCAATTCAATTCCAAAATCGTGTATTCTAAAGTTGTTTAAAACTTTGAAAGAGTTGATTGGTTCCTATCGACGATAGGAAAAGGACGTAAAGCGTGAATAGGTGTATCTATCTAATGAATGGCGCCACCTATTTCAGGATTGTCAGCCGCCTCTGTGTTTGACCGTCTGCTTCACAAAATAACAATTCCATCATCTAACAATTAAGACTCATCACCCCTAACCGCTGGTATGTTTTATGTACAGATAAACTACATTCCATGCGAATCCAGCGCTGATGTCATCACAAGAAAAACAACAAACCAGTCTTAGGCCAAAAAAAAGTCTCCGGTTTCTGGTATGGAGCTTGCCCAAAAAGTGCTGCGGCGACGCGGCTTTTTTTTTTTTTACCTGATTTGTTTTGCCTCAAATGTCGGCTGATGACTGCAAATTGTGCCCGACTAAACTAAGTGCAAATATATGGGAGTCCAGAGAGGCCACATAAAGCTTATTCTCGATCATAACCCCATCCAAAAACACGTTAAAATTGTGCAGCAGCAGGATTCCAGTCAAACCAGTGAGTTTGGCGGTTTTGAGACATCATCTTTCATTGAAAAAAAAATCGTTTTCATTTTGCCGACGCGCATGGCTACGGCGACGCGCGCGCATACCAGAAACCGGAGACTTTTTTTGTTTGGCCTTACGTAAAAAGAATGAATGAACTCTGCACAGATAGATCGCTACAAGGAAGATGTCCAAAACTTAATGACAACTAATCGTCACATGGCATTACCTCGGTTGGGCAAGTGAATGGTCCGTCTAACACCCATGCTGTCACCTTGCTGCCCACTGGCTGCACCTGCAAAAGAGCAATTTTGTCGAGTGTTGGTAAGCTTGAACACCGATTTAGGAACGTAATATAAAAAATGACGAACTCGACGAGGTTGACATACAAATTGGCAATTGAAAATAATATACGTTATTTTTTTGGTAACACTTCAACATTTCGCTTGCGGCAGGTTTGGATAGATGCTTAGCACACGGATCCTACACACAAGGATTAACGACTCGGCCCAACTCCTGGTTAGACGGGTGATAACGGCCTGAACTGGTGGCAAATACCATGAATACTATTCAACAAAGACCACTGCGCGCGGTGGCTTTCAGATTTGCAAGGCTCTTCGCCCGATCTGGCTTCGAAGTCTGTCAAGCCAGCGAATTATATTTTTAAATATTCATGATCAACGTTTTTGGTCTTTATTATTGAATTCTGATAAGTGATAACTACATAACCATGGTAATGCCGAGCACAATATCTTTAGCTTTAAGATGAACAATGAAATGTCGCTTTTGTTTCATCGGTTCGGCATCCTATCTCTCTAAAACTTTTTAATAAAATCCTAATTAAAAACGAAATTTGGGTTAACGGTGTTCTCCTCGAAATTTGACGTTTATTTCCCGGGTAAATACTTCATCTTTGACGACAAAAACTGAGAGCTCAGAACAGTCGTTTATCCTGGTGTCTAGGATCCGTGCTTAGCACAAAGCCCCCTCACTGAAGACTGGTTTTGTTATTTAAGTGAAATGGCAATGAAACTACTCGCGTGTATCACAGACGGTTAAAACCTGGCCTACGTGAGACCGCTCTATGCAAGGAGTCTATTCAGCATGATGGGAGATCTTGAGTATTTTGTTTGGAGTGTGAAATGTGCATAATTTTAGCAACGACATACTTTTCATGACGTTGAAGTGGAGCGTTATAAAGCATTTGAATATTTCCTCTTCATGTTTCGCCAGAGAGACTCTTTCATAATTATAATAATACCAACCAATAAATAGGTCGTTTTTATTGCAGCCATCTTAAAGGCGTGTTGGTTTGTTGCACGGGGATACCCACGGGTAGACTTCTTGGGGTTCATGGCTACTTGTTTTGTTTCACTTTTGTTCTCCTCCTTGGCAGCCCTGCACTGTCCACGTTCTGTCTTTCGTGTGTTGTGTTTACTTGGTTTCTTATTGTTTGTATATTCTTTTGTTTTAATATCAAATTTTATGTATTTATTGTAATTGTGTGTATATATGCCAATTTGCAGAATTATTCTACAGATGCCGATACAGAAGATTATACAGGGTGAGTAAAAAAAACACGAAACCCAAATGTCGGGACCTTTGTTTTAGTGAAGTTCTAATTGTAGCACTTCAAACTCAACGAAATATAAAAGCTCAATTCATAAGTTTTTTTTTAGTACAAGAATCATTCAATTCACCATTGTAAATTTCAAGTTACGTACTTTTAAAGTTCAGTCTACGGATCACAAGACGGTAAGTGTTCTTTCAGCAAAATGAAAACAAATCACATAGGGATGTGTGTGAATTGTTTTCGTTTTGCTGAAAGAACGTAAACCTTTGGTGCGATCTGTGGACAGAACTTTAAAACGGTGGTAGTGTTTAAAATTCCATAACTTGAAAAGCACTTAAGTGATTTGAACGATTCTTGTACTAAAACAAAGCTTATGAATTGGGTTTTTATATCCTAGATTTTGAAAGTGCTACATGCAGAACTTCACTAAAACAATAGTTCCGACATTTGGGTTTCGTGTTTTTTGACTCACCCTGTGCTTTGTGTGGAAAGTTTGGAATCATCCGTTGCGTCTTACCATATTGTTCCACAGGGACTTGCCCGTCTCAGCGTGACCCTTAGCGCTAAAGTGAAAACAGTCTGGTGCCATATACGAAAGATCATCGTCAACCTGCAAGACAGCAAACACCATAATGATAGAAAAAATACAACTAGAAAGACGGCTATCAAGACTTACACTGAAACTCAACATATTACACATGAATTTGGGTTTGTCTTCGGGACCGAGCAGTTTAATTTCTGCAACCAACTTGTATAGTATATGGTGATGCTCATGCTTCATAACAACGAATTTGTTCTCTGACTTTAATTCCCTAAACTCCTCTCAAAGAGTAGATGTGGAATTTGCTTCATTCCCAATTACCACATTGTATTTTTTTGGTCAGGATTCTGTTTCAAATTGAAACAGTTGTTTTGAAAACTAGGCAGGATATGTAGCCATGAAATATCAGTCATTTAAAAATAATTACATCAAAAAACTGAATTTTACATGCTTAGGCCTATGTATAAGTTGGCTAACGAACAAAAGAAATTACCCCGAGTGTTGGAATTTTCGACTCGTGCAGGAATGGCTGGTAGACGACAGTGAAGTCTTCTTTATCGTCGAATGTCCCGCTGGTAACCATCGCCTCCAATTGACTCTGTAAGAAAATCAAGTCGTATTATTTTACGTCCCAACTATACCAATGGTCCCAACTATAGTTGGAACAGTCGCAAATTATAGTTGGGATCATCCCAACTGTAATTGGGATCGTCCCAAACTGTAGTTTGGACGATGCTATATTTAGGGCGTAACAGATTTAGGCAATTGAATTAGGTCACAGCGCTGTAATTTATTTAGCAGCCTCACCAAGATTCCTTCGATAATTTCATCGACATGAACGCCTTGGCAATCGTAAAATTCATTAATTCATACAATGACATCATCAGCACACGAACCATTAATTTTGAAAGCATAGTTCAATTTCCTGATTCTGACTGACTTTAGAGATCATTCCATTGTAAACTTTACAAGAGCGAAAGCAGGATTGATCTTACCTGGTACTGCAGCAGTGTTGGTGTCCATTCTTTATCTAATTCATCGTCAGAGACAGCTGAAACACATGGGCAAAACTGTCTACAGGAAAAACGATGAGACAGTGTTAGAAAGTCTCCCTGCTCCTAGATATGGCCATTGTTGCTATATTTATTTATATTAATGAATGTAGCATCACTCAGTTTCCGGTAACCTGATTTCGGAGATGGCTAATTTGATTGATGGTTAATGAAAAAGAAACCCCTAATTGTTTCTAGTGCCGGGAAAAACTATGATATGAATTATTGTTTACCTGTGACTTATCTTACACAAGAGTCCCTCGAATTCATTGATTTGTCGGAGGTCGAGGATGCCTATAACATTCACAAAGGTACGGGGCATCTGTATATCAAGAAGGGAAGAGAACTGGTTAAAAAAAGATTTTCAACTGAAACAGCCAATGTGATGTTTTAAAATTCCCGTTTGACATGAATAATCATCCAAAATGAGCCAATTCCTGCGATTAAATGCGATTTGAGTCAGTTGCTATTTTCTGGTAATGCGTATACCTTTTGTAAATGTCAAGATAATACTAGTGGACCCATGTTGCAGTGGTATAAACATGGGGGCTGCAAAACTTCCCAGCCCCCCCCCCCATGGCCCCCACAAAAGAACCTGAGATTTGTCGCTTGCCAAGGAAGTGTCTGTTTAAGTATCTTTTTGAGTAATTAAACAGAAGTAAAGTCAATTAAAGTTCATGATTTTTTTTTTATCGATTTCTACTCCCCTTATTTCCCTTGACCTTGTGGCTTTATGAAATTTGAATAATTGGTAAGAAAAAAGAGCGCCCTGTCGCGTCAAATGAGGTCAAGCTGCCCCCCTCCCCGGCTTTTCGAATTTGTAGCACCTGTAGTTTTTGGAAATTTTTTGTTAGGTCCACCCTTGGTGCCATGCTCCCCATAACATGCTGTTTCCCCCTGGTTCCTCCCCCTCCCAATGAACAAAATCCTGGCTACGCCACTACCATGTGCCGGTCCAATCTATGTTAAAAGACCCATGACCAACCCGGGCACGCTCCTTCAATGGTGAATGTGTCGGTTGTGATCAGTCACAATTTCACAACCTGTGATGTTACTATAAACTTTATTGATCCCTATGTTCATTGTCGCTCAATACCTGGTCATGCAGCACCTGAATCGTTGCCTGGATGTTACTGACGTACGCACTTGGCGAATATTTCTCCGGGTTTTCGCACAGTTTACATAGGTCATTGCCTCCGATGAAGATGGTCACCAACTTCCAGTCTTTCTCATAGTCGATGCTGGCGTCATCCTTCATCTTCTGCACTAAGCGTTCAGCTTGCTCTTCAATTTCACTGTGGGAGATTCATGACAACATTTTAGGCATATAGGAGCATTTGCATTTATCCCCAAGGCAACCTACCGAATATTATCAAAAAGCTTACTTGGATTAAATATGGTCCTGTATCAAACACCCTGTGAAAATATTCCGTCAGACGTGCTGTCATTTAAAAGAACTTTCCAAAAATGAAAGTTCTTCCAACGATCTGTCAATTTACTGATCTTTGGAAATAAAGAGAAGGCCTAATGTTAACGAAATCGTGTTTCGTGATCAAAAGGTTGAGCATGTTTATTCTTTACTTTTGGAAACAAACACAATGCATTAAAGTGCAAATGGTATCTTTAACAAGTTGCTTTATCCGTTACGGTGCCAGCAATTTACCAAAAAAAAAATAATTCAACATCATTTGTCAAGGGAATATCCCGTAGCGCGCAGGGAGGTTTTCTTGGGCTGTTTAATTTCCAAATTGGTATCTTGCACAACAGCAAATTTAAACCAGAGAATTTTTTTTTTATTATTCTCCTTTTGATTTTTAAAAAATTCTTTGGCGAGTCATGTTATCAACATTCACAGGACGTCATAATCGGCCCATTGTGTTCTCCGGAGGGGTGGTGTCACAACTCCTTCCTTCTCAAAATGTAGCGAATTATGCCGGGGATATTAAGGACAACTAGAAATGGTGGTAGTACGGGAATCGTATGCAGCTTGGAAAAAATAATCGCAAATAATCGGCAATGTATATCTCACATCAATATATTGGGATCTAGATATGTTGGCTTGATATACTATCACACGCAATGCTGATTTAATCAGCCTAATGGTTGCAAAGGCAAAGCGTCAGCCGTTGATAAGCAAAGTAAACCTGATTACGTACTTAGAGCTAATCGAACGGCACGGGGTTGACCTGTGTCGACCCAGGTGAGCTGAACGAACGCGCCCATAATGCATTCGACCCCTGGGCCTTTTACCCCTGAAAGGAGTCAAGCGATACAGGGATATACAGGCGGTCCAAAATACAACGCCGTACTTCCACTATACCTTGAGACTCAAAGTCTCAAACCACTTGTAAATGGATGGAGAATCCTTTAAGAAGAATTATAATACCAAAATCTTCCGATTTGATGCAGTAGTTTTTGCTGCAGAGCCTATTTGTGATACTTCTATTCATGCTTGAAGCTTTGCACGGCGGATGACAAAAATTAGAAAGTTTGCGGGCAACACCATGTGGAAAGTGATCTCTTCTTGGAAGACGTGTGGTTCTAAAAAGAACCGGTTGGTTGAGTGTATAGAACTCGACGTTTCGGACAGTATGATCAGTCATGAGGTTACTACGGCAAAGCATCTGGTGTTGTTAGGCAAAGCTAATCCGATTACGTACTAAGACGCTATAATAGAGAACTGAAATCCATGCACCCCAAAAAAACATGGCCTTTAGAACGTTGTGTTTCTCATAAATATGCTCAGTATGATTGAAATGCTAAATTATAACGGAAGACGACATTCTAAACTGCATGTCAGTGAAAACATCTTGGTCATCGATGCTGAAACGTCAATACTGGTTACTGGTAAAGCTGACCTTCAAGACGAAGAAATCGTTCGAAAACTTCCCCAAATGTACGTATTAACCTCAGTTTCTAGGAATCTCTCCAAGTTGTTATTTCACGAGTAGTTCAACACTTATATCATCTAAGAATATTCCGAATTTCAGCTTAATCTGTTGTTGCAAACGCTAGTGTATCAACTAGAACCATCTCCATGGAAAATTTCGACGAGGATTTTCCGCTGACACAACCGACGTGCATTGTTCAGCCGTAGGCGCTACGGTTGACCGAGTATGGTAGATTAGCATATTTATTAGCTTCACTCGGCGTGTTATGGCATGGGTCTCGGTATCGACCAATGGAAAGGGTGATATTTATCAATTAATAACTCGTGAAGGAGGCTTTTCTCCAAATTTATACTGCATACCATAATGAATAGGAACCTTATAAATATGTATTTGTGAGTCTTGAAAAAATTGACAGATATTGCAAACGCTAGTGTACCAACTTTCAAAAGTGTACGTAGCCAGGCCTATTTTTTAAAATTTCAGCGAAAGTAATGAGCACATCACAACGATGTTTAGCACATACTTGGATCATTATGAGGGAAGTAAACCCTGAAAGTTGCACGAAGATACGGTCTTCCAAACGGAAGAAATTAATTTTGAAAGAATTCGCCCGCCAACGGTGAACGTGTGCGCGTACATGTCGTTTCATTCAAAATGAAGTGTTACGTAATCTTTAGAAATCGCCCTTCGCAACCACATAACTGTGATCGCTTTCCACATGGTGTTACCCGCAAACTTGCTAATATACTTCTTTCACGTGGGTATTATTACATGACAATCTCTCTATCAATTACAATGCAAGTCGAAATTCCCGGTCGCTGTTTAGTAATTCATCGGGACAAAAATAAACCCCATCTTGCTTCACAAAATAGGCTCTAGAACAAAAACTACTGGACCAAATCGAGTGATCTTGGTGTCATTTTTCTTCTAAAATGATTCTCCATGCATTGGTGTGTGGTTTGAGTCTCAGGGTAGTGGAAGTATCGCGTTCGGCATTTTTGGGACCACCCTGTACACTTACTATGCCTTTGCTCCAGGTTCTGCTACGTTCATTCCTGCATTGTCCGTAGGCCACGTCCCTCTCCCCACGCCGTAGCCTTTTAAACTTGGGTTGTATTTCCGAAGAATATCTACAAAATAAATAGGTTGACAAAAAGTACGTCAAGGAATGCTTTCTGAAGCTAATAAGGCCCCATAGCGGCGATCCCGGTGATTATGTCCACCCTCCAAAATAATTTGCGGAGGACGCCGATGGCGATATTCAGTGCTAGGCCAGGGTTCGGGACTGAATATTACTTGGGTTCTCACTTTTGCATTATTCCACTCCTCTTAAAACAAATTTTGACATCCCTTTTTATTGAAAAAGACACTTTTTTTAAAACATGTCAAATTTTCAATGCTTTTCTTGACAAATCAGGGCGCTGACGCTGTGTTGTCATTTCAGGAAGACACTGTTCAGTTCAGGGTTTCTCGGTTAAAATTGTGAACCCAAAATTTGCTCATTGAAATCATTTGTGGAAAAACTTTGCTCATTGGCCAACTGTCATGTACTGAAACAACGAATTACGTAAGAAACGAAAATTTACGATAGCAAAATATCCAAAATCGTAGCAAATTTTGATGCTAAAATAGATGTAACATCGAGGTAACTGCCTAAAATGACATCACACTTTTGCTCATGAATAAGCAAATTTGCATAAGCATAAAAACCAATAAAAAATACTGCAAGTGAGACTTGCGCAATCCAAGTATTCTTCAGATTGTTCGGGATCGAGCAAAGGCCATGAATTAATTTCCCTGGCTAAGTCAGGAATCTTCATACTGAGAGACATGTCAGCTGCTGACGTCGCCAAAAAGAGATCCTTGCGTGATGTCATTCAAAAGGCCTACAGAGATGGAAACAATCCGGTCTTCAGAAATGGTGACTTGTACATCAACAGCAGTAAACACACCTCAGCTGATGAATATCCTTGTTCACCTTAAACTTCGCCATTCCATTGAACAATAGGCATACATGCATTGTCCTCACCATGCTTAAGCTTCGGTTCCTGTGGAGCGCCGTAAGTTTGATTGCTTACTCGTTGTGTTGTGATTATTAGTTTTGCATGCTGTTGTTCGTCTATGAATACTATTTAAGCAGTGTGTTATCTTTTGTTCATTCCTTAATTCAGTTGCCTTGGTAATTGTTTCGTGTTGTTTTTGTTATGACTGAATTACCTCCTTGACTGCAACATGTCACTCATCAACCACGTCGCATTCGTATCAAAATCGGTCCGTTAGGCCAAAAAAAATATATTCAGTCTCTGGTCAGACCACAGTTCCGGAATTGACGCGGCCACGCGGCTTTTTTTTTCTTCTTCTTCTTTTTCTTCAAGCTTGGATTGTACAGACAAGGTAGGTACTATTTTGCTTTTTTGGTGTCCTCGTGTACATTGGTGTCCTCCATAATTTGCCTTGGTGCTTTTGGTGCCTTGGTGCAATTTTCCATTCCTTGATGCTCTTTGGTAAAAAAAAAATTGAGGAGGTGCGGAAGTAGGGCGCTGTTGGAGCTACCGCGGAACATTTTGGAAAAAAAAGATCGACGCGCATGATTAAAATCGACGCGCGCGCTGACCAGAGACCGACTTATTTATTTTTTTTGGCCTTATCACCTCAGGAATCTCGGCTTCATCCGTAAATACCTCAATCGCACAGCCACAGAACAACTGGTACATGCTTTCATATCTTCCCGCCTGCATGGACTTCTGCAACTCTCTCCAGTACAACTTGCCGCAATATCTAATTGACAAGCTGCAACGCCTTCAAAATGCCTCTGCCCGTCTTGTCACACTGTCCAAACGATCAACCCAATAACCCCCATACTCAAGTCTCTTCACTGGCTCCCCATCACCAATCGCATTACATTCAAAGTTCTCCTTCATGTATTCCATTCACTACAAGGCACTTCACCCGGTTACACCAATGACTTAATCCCTTTGTATCATCCAGCCAGAAATCTCCGTTCACGAGAACTACACCAATTGACTGTCCCTCATACCAATCGCTCGTGGGGTCAACGATCTTTCGCTCATTCTGCCCCGGAACTTTGGAACAATCTCCCACTTGAACTACGCCAAATGAAATCCCTGTCTACATTCAAATCTAACTTCAAAACCCATCTGTTTCTACGTGGTTTTTGTAATTAATGTTTTTCTTTGTATGTATGCGCCATGAGCGTCATGCCTGGCGGATACCGGCGCTTTATCAAGTGTTCATTATTATCATTATTATTAATAAAAAACTTCTTAAGTTATCGCATTGGCAAGATTTCTTTTGTTTTAGCAATAGTGACCTGACCTTTGACCTGTCGGCCCTAAAATCAATAAGCTTGTTAAGACTATTAAGAACAATTCACAAACCAAATTTTCAGTTCAGAAAAGTACAGAAGGAGTACGCTATCGCAATATCCCTACAATGGAAAAATGATAATTGAACGAAAGGTTCTTGGGACACAAAGGTGCATTTCTAGTAATGCATTAAAAATACATTACAATGGACCCTTTTAAGGCAAAAACGTTTATGACAACGACAGTACAGTTCCATTCCCTTGGAAAAGTAGAACGCACTCAGAGAGTGCAAACCTCCGCCGAGGTTTAACAATTCCTCACCATAAAAGTACATCCTAAAGAAATACTCGCATTAATGGTGAAGAATCCTGACAAAATCCTGGATCCAGACCCAGACCCGGATCCCTTCCAAAAATCTAATCGATTTGTAGGCCTACTTGTACCAAGGACCACCCCTACAAATCGTTTCATACAAATACGTCCATTTTTTTTTTAAGTTACCTTGTTAACAGACAAACCAACCAACAAACAAACTAACCAAATCGATGAAAACGTAACCTCCTTGGTAGTGGTAATTAAAGATCAAACTTACTAGCAAGTGTCGGCACTGTTTCGCAACTCTCGTCCCCACCATGGCTGGAAAAGAAAATCAATTCAAAAGGATGAAAGCATGACAAGGAAAACCATAAGCCAATCACGAAATGATGAAGTTCAGAAATTATGCGTACACGAAAAGGTTGAATGTTAGTACTCAGGTCTGTGGGTGCAGGGAGGCGGAGTTGGGAGTAGGTATATTTTCGTTCCGGGTGTGGGGGTGGATGGGTTAGGGCAAATTCCTTCGCTTGAAAGCCAAGATCTGTGCCATTTCGTCTATATCCTTGTTTCTTGTACCTTGTACCTTGTACCTTGTAGATCAGACTCCCGGTCGACCACCGTTGGAAAAACCTAACTATTTTTCAACTACTGCTCCAAATTTACCATTTTTGTTCAGTCCAAATTTTGTTTGCTATTGGTTACATGTTCATGAACGGGTGCAGGCCAATTAGACTGGTTCCATTACCTTACAATTTTCCGGCAGCTATAAATTGATCCATTTCAACTTTAGTGGAGTCAGGAACCAGACTACTTGAACATTTTAGTTTTTCTTGGTTTTTCCAGTATTTTCGAACACAAAACTTCAAACATGTCAGTGTAACAATATTTGATCTGTTATACTAACCCCTCAAAATAGTTCATTTCTGAAATATACAGCAAAAGCCAATGATGTACATTCCCTTTAAATCCCCTTATGAGGGTTACACACCTATGCTCCGACACACCTATATGTCCCGACACTCCTATATATGTATGTTCCGATTGAACATATTCTATAACACTATCTTATGTGCGGGTCGTCGGAACATAGGGCTGTCGGAACACGAGCAGTCGTCCTTATAAGACACTGTGACAAAGAGAGGCCTCTGCAAGCTATAGGCCCTATTAATGCTGTTGAAAAAAAGTCCAGACAATTAGGCTATACCTGAACGATTTTCCTCGGTATTCGAACAATATCTGTGGCACTGAACAAGCTCCTGCACCATTTGCTGCCTGAAATACATAACAAGAGGAAAACACTGGAAACGTGTCCGTTTGAAAAGAAATTTGACTGTGAAGATAAAATCTGTTTGTTTTTCTGTTGTTCTGTCTGCTTGCACTGGCTTTCAAAAGAAACCAAATTTTCAATCGTTCTGGAGCAGAAAGAAGAGAACAACAAGCGTCAATTCCCATTATTGTCGGGCTCTGTAGTTACAATAGTAGGTTATTATACAAAACGACATGTTACGTACATCTTATAAACACTATTCATGGCGAGAGAAAAAAATAATGACGTATTCTAATTCTAAGACTGAAGATTTATTAGAGTTGTAGACCTGTGTCAAGGAAATTGTGAAATGACTTAAACAATTTGCCAACAAGCTTCACGTTCTTCATGTCTTCCGAAATGAATCGCTCGAGATAATTCAAAGGGACGTGTTTTGATCAAGGAAGCTTTCAGATAAAATATCCAATGCCTTTTTGAAAATAAATATAGTTGAAACTCAAAACGTTATTTAACGCTATGGTTGCAACAACAGTGCCTGATGTGCAAATTGTCATTAAACTGTTGTTAAATTACAAATTAGGAAGATTAGTCAATGTTCTGTGGTTGACAATATCGTTTGTTCTCTATTACGTAATGATGACGTACTTACCGTCAGCGAGTCCCCAATGGCGCCAATCACATTGATGTCTGCAGGGCGTAACATATGCACTGAGAAAACAAATAAATGAATAACAATAAAAGAAAATAAAGAAATCTTTTCTCCCAAATACAAATGAACGATTACTGTTTTGAGGTTTGATTTCTTAATCCAAAATCATATAAATTACTCAATCATAATTGGAAGTACGTGTGATCTAGTGGTATTGAGCACAGGCCTCATGATCCTGAGATTGTGGGTCCGTGGCCATGCGTGTTGTGCCCTTGAGTAAGGTGCTTTACCTAAACTACTCGTCTCAACCCAGCCAGGTGTTAAATGTGTACCGGCATTATTCAATGCTGGGAAGGTCTGTGGAGGAGGTGTGGCGATCCCCCCACAGCAGCATTTCATGGACTCGAGTCTGGCCCAATCGCTTCGAAAGAGAGATGGGCACTCGAGTGCCTATCTCTCTTTCGAAGTTCACTCCATTCCTGTGAACACAGGTTCGTCCCCTTTTACTTTGCCATGTTACACTTAATCAGTTATGTTGTATTAGCTGGCAGGGGATACTGCATTTCTGTACTCTCTTCGATCTACCTTAAAGTATTGCCCATCCTTTGCTCATTTTGGGCATTAAGATGTCTAATTTCAGTGCTTACCGGAGTTAGGAGGTGATTCCGACGGAGGAAGAATTTGACAGGGGAAAACCTGCTCCACGCCATACTGAAAGTATCACAAATCACAATCCACAATCATACATCATATATCACAACACATTGAAATCACATGTCAATTACAAGTCGAATAAAGGTCAAGTCACATTATGGGAGAGGACTAACGATCATGTCTTTGCCTCAATTCATTTTTAAATAGCGCGTCACGTGTGATTGACTTGTGATGGCAATCATAACTCTGCTGAAGCCTCAGCCTACGGTTGCCAGCCAATAAATCGGTCAGAAATTGCATACGCCGGCCAAATCACGATTTGCATGCCCTCAAATTCTTCAATATTTGAGCATAATGTGGCACATGAACTTGAGGGTTTGTAAAAATTACGAGTGAGAGCCGTGCACAAGACTGTGAGCTTCTGTTTCAGTGAAATTTGGATGAAATTGGGGCCCTGAAAGTGCTCTATTTTCCAATGGAGTGTAGGCACCGTTTTTCAAAATGGCGATGGGCTCTAGGGCTATTTAAAGGGGTGATCATCTCGGGATGGACAATTCTCCTAAAAGTAATCCGATTACCCCCAAACTATTAAAAGAGAATGAAAGATGATGTCTTGAACACCTTGGAGAGTTGTGAGTATTTTCCCGAATTTCTGAAGTGGGCGTATTTAACATTGGGGTCTTTGGTAGTTTATTTACTCGTCTGCAACCCTACGGTTCATTTTTCCTTCTGCGCTTACCGGCCATGTTGGATCCCCCGTGCAGTTATATCCCGGCAGTATAGTGATGAGATCCCGGATGGTTCTGTTCCAGTCGCTGTAGTCATCGGCATTAACACCATCGTAGTCATGCTCAAAATCTAAAAGATCGAACACAGTGTATCATGCATTGGAGTATAAAGCCTGCTGGATATGACTTTCCGATTTCGCATAATAGGCCTAGTCTTAAAGGGGGTACATGTATATCCGATGTTCCCCAATACTCCCCAATACTGATGTTAGGTTTAGGGTTGGGGTTAGGAACATATGTAATGGGGAACATGCACCCGTCTTAAAGATACTTAAAGGTGTTGGATCTTACTAAAAACAATTATACAGCTTGGCTGAATTAAACCCTAATGGCGGATATATACAAAATATCCCCTCGTTGAATGTATAAACAAAGTAATCATCATCAGTAACGCAACCAATGACAACTGAAAGAGAAAGTTTTAGGGATAATAAGAAGTGTATTTTAATAGAATATCCCTCAGGAAGGCGAGCGCATCTTTCTTACCTTGGGCAATTCCGAAGACATCTACCTCTACAGCGAGCAGGAATATCAACGCGGAAAGCAAACAGGAGAACCTTGCTAGGACTTGTGATAAAGACATGATGAGCTACACGTAATTAGCGATCCGATACACTTGAACATATAAACATATGAACAGTTTGAAGTAATTTAGTTGGAATATGATCACGGAGTTTGGTATCATAAATAAGCTACCAAGTCTATGGTTGAGATCAGTATTGCATACTGTCCATGTTATTGAAATCCTCTTTTCGAACAACTGTTAGTAGCCTCTGGTTTACTTTGCGATTTACTTTTGGGATTTTAAAAGATAACGAAGATATTACCTATCTGTACACCACGTGATTTACCTGATGGTCTGATCACTTCACCTTTACGTGTGAAAGGCCAAACCATAAATACAATGGGAGCCTTTGTATCAATATATTAATTTGAAATACAGTTTGACATCCCCCCCCCTTCCCCCCAAACAAACCCTATTTTTTAAGAAGTTTTTTTGTGGCTGGGAAAGTTTCCATAAACGCATGCGCACTAATGCAATGCGCGAACGCCTCTATTCAAAGATGGTCAAATCACAGCCGTATATAGAGAGAGTTGCGACAACTTGAGACTGTACGTTGAACCATAATGGCCGTTCATTACGTGTACAGTGCGGCGTGCGATTATTGCGACTGTTGATTTTTTTGAGCGCCGACTGATGGCGATTGTTTTAATATCGTCGCAGTTACACTCAGGTCGCACAAAATCGGCGACTGAGTTATTCTCGACGGTCGCAGCTCAGGCGCAGCTTGATCCTGAAAAGTCAGTCGCCGACTGATCTGTATCTTCGCAAGGTCGACCTGAGGCCGGCTTAAGATATCACTGCAACACCAACCGTTCAGTGTTTATTTTGTGTCAATGTATTTTTAGTTCAGCAAATGGACGCGACTACAATCACTTTACGAAAAGTCACTCAAAATGTTTCTCGTAAAACACTAACAAGTGTCAGCTGGCACTAAGTCTGACTGGTTAGCTAGCTATTGAGAAATGACTAGAAATCTCATCAGTGAAAAACACACGTTGAGATCATTGTAGCTTTCGATTAAATGTTCAGGTGCCGCTGGTTTTCCTGGTCAATTAAGTATCCTGAATACAAGTATTGTTACATTGACTGAGTTACAGCTAAACTATTCTCAAGACAAATCTGTTTGTAGTTTTGAAATTTTGAGAATGAGGCGGAGAACTGCCAATATTTTCATCGTCATCCCTCACTACGTCCATCGCAATCGGACAAAAACCCATTTAGCTTTCTTCTTCTTCATTCATTCATTTTCATGATGACTTGATGAGTTGGGCCCAACTGTCCCTGTCGAGCATAGTGTTGGAAAGAGATGGACCACTCAGACCAGTTTCTAGCTCGATGGATGTTTTCAGGGTCATATTTGGACGACCTTTTCGTCGAGGGGCTTCAGGATTCCAGAGGAGAACATGACTAGCTGGCTCATTGTGTCGATAAAAGTAACCGGCTAGCCGAAGGCGACGCTGTCTGATTGTGGTGGAGATCCCTATAGAACAGAGGGCACCATACAGAACAGAGTTAGGGAGTGTTGTTGCCAAGAAACGTTTAGCTTTATTGACACAAGAGGAGGAGGGCGCTATTTCATGTGGGTATATGCTTGGGTAAATATATACAGCTTTGAGCTAGTTTGGGTACGAACTAGACTGTTGGACCACTCTAGTAGACTATTTGGAACCGGGGCCCGAGCATGGGGCAGGGTTGCATTGCTGGTTGCCAATAACCACGGCCATCGTAAAGCACAACGGGGAGCCAGCAGGTCTGATATTTTGACCAGAGCCGTATATAGAGAGAGTTACGACATGAGGGTCGCACTGTTTGGAAACAAAATGGCGGATTATTTATCAGTGAACACGTATAATTCGTGCACAATAGTAGAATAATTTCAACTTCTGCGACGTGTTCCGGTACAATCACACAATTTCTCAGTTTTGTGACCTGAGCATTACTTTTCTGCTTGATGCCGACGGTTCCGTCGTGGCGCAAGCAAATCGTGGGTCAACCCTGAGGCCGGCTTTAATATTGGATTGAATGCACAAAATGTGCCTTGCTGTATCTGCCTTTATATGCCTATTGTCAACACCGTAATCTGCAGCTCTATATTTAATTGTATGACACTGAAACGTTCAGTATCTTAATCATAGCATCAACAAACGACCACTCTTTCGTCTAATTACCCTGCAAGTTCAGCAAACTTTTAAAGCAATATTTATCATAGATACAGGGGCGGATCCAAAAGTTTTGTTGAAGTAAAACGTGTGAATAGCCGAGATTTCACGACTTTCCCCAGGGGTTCTTTTTTGGTTGACAAATCGTTAACATCGTTGCTGGCTGGTGGGTTTTGCAAGATATCACGATCCTCGGGTGTTTTTGTTTGTTGAAATCGCTAACATTATTGCTGGCTGGCACCTGACGGGCACTGTTGACGATTCTAAACTATTTATAATTTGCTTCAATATGCGGCTATAGTAAATTATCGCGAAGGCTAGAAACTGAGATGGAGAGTAGTAGACACGGAGCAAGCCACCAATAGAACCACGCTCAAGAGAGAGGGGATGAGTCCAGATGCGTCTCCTTTATCGCCGCTACCGGGATCAAGGGTGACGGTGGTGGCGCCCTCCATTTCCTCCTTTGATGTCATCGGTGGCCGCTCGGTTGTAACACTCTGTCGGCTGTTTACGTTAGTGAAGATAAATGGCGAGGCCTAGAAAAATTACACATGGAAGCAGTTGAGCTATCTAGGATCTGTATCAATTCAAAATTGGAAGACAATATGCTATAATTCTGTCTTTGGGACTTTTGCTTACCACTTAATAGAGAGCGCTGATACATTCACAACATTTTGTGACGGAAACGCAGACTTTACAAAGCAATGCTGTTGGCTAAAATTATTGTTGCTTTTTCACGCACATAAAAGTGTCGAACTTTAAACATTCGTTAAACGGCTCCATTCAATGAGAGCTTTAAAACAACAGAGGTTACCAGCGCGAATGTATAGGGCGGTGGGTGGTAGTGAAAAAGACGTTGGCGAAGTGGTTCATTCCCCACTTTCAATCTCAGCGATGTGGGTTCGAACCCACACCTAAAAAAAATTAAAGCAGAATTTCAGCCCCTGCCTGATTCCTTGGATTTTTCCTGGAACTTGTTGTCCATCGCCCTCTCTAAGCTCTTTGTGTCTTCAGTCTATTGAGCGTACGTTGCCTTTGCTCTTTTGAAGAAGACTTGGTTTCATTACGAGGAAGAATTGGAATAAAAGAGCAAAAATTGATGAATTTAACTTACGTCAGTTGGGCAAGTAAACGGCCCATTGGGTGTCCATTTTCTCGTCTTGCTGCCCACTGGCTGCACCTGCAATTAAAAACAAAACAAAACCCAATACCCCTCAGTTTTCATCGTACTGTCAACCTTGCCTGCCTGGCGTCGAGCAGTGCGCTACCTGTAGGTGCTCCTGGATGGCCAAAAGGTTTTTGTGGGGTCTTGCAATCGAAAAATTGTGGGGCGGGAACCATGAGCCTACCCCGCGAGAACGGAGGTTTTTTTTGGTCGGGCGGCAAGAGATTCAAAAAGTCTTAAGTAATAATTCAACAATTACATGGTGCAACAATCTCGGCCCAAACTGCTCAAGCTGTTATGAGATTTCGCAAAAGCTGAAGCCAGGAGCTATGCTATCCCGTAACCTTCTGCGTGATGTTTCTGCACGTTGAGGAAACTGAATCGCCATCAGTAAAGTATACTGTAAAAACCTACCACCAGTGGTGTATAGCCAAGTAGGGGGTGGGGGGGGGAACGTCCCCCCCCCCGCAAATTCCCAGTGCCCCCTCGTAGGTACCCCCCACCAAAAATATAAGAAATTTCCAGCTTGCCGAGTAAGTGGTTGTTCGAAGTATTCGTTTAAAGTTATTAATGCGAAGAAGAATCTAGATGACTATGGACTTCCCCGAACTGCAACGCTTTATTTTGATAAGAAAAAAGAACGCCATTTAGCGTCAAAAGAGATCCAGCCCCCCTCCACTTTACGAATTCGCAGCACTTGCGGTGGCCTAGAAATTTGGGGGAAATGACGATTTTTGGTACACCCTTGGTGCCCCCTCGTAACATGCTGGGCCCCGCTGTGCCCCCCTTCCCCCTCCAACTGAAAAAAATCATGGCTAAGCCACTGCCTACCACCGACTGTTGGTACATGTATAGAAAAGAAGATCTGAATTTGAAATGGGAAAACAACCAATTTAATCAAAGTATCGGTTTGGGAACATTTCTATGGGAACCAGGCTCGATCAGAGGATGCTGCCATGCACACTGAGCGCAATTGAACTTACCATATTATTCCACAATGAGTTGCCGGTCTCCGCATGACCCTTGGCACCGAAATGGAAACAGTCGGGTGCAAAGTAAGAAATGTCTCCAACACCCTTAGGAATGAAACAAATGTATGATCAGTAAAGTCTTATACTGGCTTCGATCAAACAAAATCTGGCATTATGACTAATTTGGGGTTTAAATTTCAAGACCACCAAATTACAAGACCTCAAAATTTTCAAAGGGTCACCCAGGGGGCCTCCTATTCTGGAGGGGGTACTGAGTGCATTTTCACCAATAAAAAGCTTTTTTTGTGCCTTTCTTAAAATCTTAATGGGGCCAAAACTGCGTGACTGAAGTTGACTTTGATAGCCAAATCTTTCAAGAGGGAAAAATAAACCCCCTCGCCGCGTTTCTTTCAAAGCTTTCAAATCAATATTATTCTTATAAATTTGAGATGGTTTGTGTATCTCAATGAGCCATGCTGGTCAGCATCACGACGTAATGCTGTCCGTTTTCCCTTCCTTGAAATTACTATTTTATTCTTGGAACGACGTGTTTCTCGGGGTCATTTCAGTGCACTCGTACGGAAGTTTGGCAAAGATTTCTAGACTAGCAGGTCTTATTTTTGTGCAACCACTCACATCGACAAGCGGTAATTTTGTCTCGTGGAAAAATGGCTGGTAGACAACTGTAAAATCCTCCCTGTCGTCATACATTCCGCTGGTAACCACACCTTCAAGCAAGTTCTGAAGAAAAAAAAAATGCAAGAGTCACTCACCTGTAACAGAAAAGACTAAATGAAATAGTATTTTCTTAACTATCTGACTATCGAATAATTAATGTGTGCACTTTATTCACGTGGTATTGTTTACCTGGTACTGCAACAGCGTTGGTAACCACTCATTTTGTAATTCGGTCTCTGTAGCGTTCGAAATGCAAGGGCAGAAAACGCTATACCAAAAATGTAAAAAAAAAAAAACAGTCAGTAAAATAACAAGTTAGTATTATGTTCATTCTGAAATCAAGTTTGTCTCCTTGTTTTTCGATTTTCTACTAAAAGATTTATAAACAAATCCACAATACTTATTCTCGGGCTCATTGAGTAATATTTACCTGTGGCTGACGGCACATACTAATCCAGAAAGACGGTTTAATTCTCGCAGGTCGAGAATGCCCATAACACTTACCAAGGTCCGAGGCATCTGTAATTTAAGTTAAAAATATGATAAATGCAAAATAATTTATTATCCTGATATAGCAATAATCTTTTCCCCTCAGAATTTTACCTTGGACGCATGTTGTTAAAGCTTTATCGGTACTTTTGTATGTGTGAGGAGTTTTATTCCTAATTCAGTATCGACGTCACTCTTGAAATGGAAGTTCAATGGACGTTATTTTCTATTAAAGAAAACAATAAATAGCCAGTGCATTTCGTTTTGCACGAAGGATTGCGATTTCGTCAGCAGCAGCTTTTTCAAAGCAGCACAGCCACAGTGTGTCACTTCACATTATGTGGCCTTCGAACGCTCTTGTATATACTTTACGCAAGGGGCGGCCATATTATATTGAAAGCGAAGTAAACTCCGAAAGCAATCCAATAAAAGTTCGTTACAAATTCACACCAGTCTCATTCTGATGAATAATTAAAAACCCTAATGTTTAAGCCACTTTAAAACAAATTGAAAGTGAGGCTTGGAGCGCACTCGAATCAGAAAATAGTCTGGCACCACCCCATTCAACAGTTTACACTTTATGAAATAGATTCAGGCAACACGATCGAAAATGGCTTCAGCTCTATTGTCAATAAGTGTGTGAACGCTCAGTGACCCTCGCATCCAAGTCTGCCATGTCGGTTGTGTTCAGTCACAATTTTACAACCTGTGATGTTACTGTTATCTTTTTTGGTCATTATGTTGATTGTCGCTCGTACCTGGTCATGTAGCACCTGTATGGCTGCCTGGATGTTGCCCACATACGCACTTGGCGAATATTTCTCCGGGTTCTTGCACACTGCACATAGGTCATTGCCTCCGATGAAAATGGTGATTAGTTTCCAGTCCTTGTCGTAGTCGATGCTGGCGTCGTCCTTCATCTTCTGCACGAGATTCTCCGCTTGCTCGGGAATGTCACTGCATTCGAAAACAAAAGTTTCCCGGTGAGGCAAATTCTTTAGTGTATCCAAAAGGATATATATTCCTCACAACTACTTCTTTGACAGTTCATGACTGAGAAAACTTCAGAAAAATTCCTCATCAGAGATTTTTTTTAAAGGAATCCTTCGCACATCAGAAAGAAACAAAGTTTAAATCGATGAACCGGTGTCATTACCATTAAGAAACATATTGGGAAAAGTAAAATGATAAACAATTTATAATTTTGTGCTACTTACAGAGCAACTGCACCCGGTACTGCCACGTTCATTCCAGCATTCTCAGAGGCCCAGGCCCCGGTTCCCACACCGTACCCTTTTAAGTTCGGGTTGTATTTCCGAAGAATATCTGCAAAACAATGGAAAAGTCAGGAGAAGTATAATCGTAAGCGTACAGACTCAGTGCATTATGTAGACTTGCAGAACTGAAAATATGGTACGGTACACGACTTATAGATACATGCAGGCTATATCTTTAAGCATCATGGGCAGTCCTGTTGAAACATTTTCCTTGCCATATTTTAATTTGTCATTCGTTAATATTTAAAGAATTATGAAGCTGAAATGTACCTGATTATCTTCAACAAAGCAAATTAGAAATGACTGAAAGTGTCCCAAAATGCTCCGGCCGCAATTCTGCAACCATGTAAAGTCGCTGTCCTTAATGCGCAAGCGTCAGTTCAAGTTACAGAATTTTCGGAATTTTTTTTCCTTAAATAACAAAGAACAAAATCCAGAGCCATTATCAAATCAGAAAAAGGTGATTTTGTCATTGATATGTTTGGGAAGATAAAAGGGGCCACATATACTATTAAGATTCGAACCTTCGGCGTAAACGCGACCAATGCAACGAAATCTCTAGCCCATTATTATAAAGTTGTCTCAAAATCACACGATTATACTATACTAATCACTTGAACAGTTTCACGCAACGTATTATGGTAAATAAATTTACTTGGTTGTAGAAGACAATTTGCCCGGGTTTTCTTCTGCTTTCCAAATTTGTCCTTAATAAAGTTAAAACAACAATTGGGACGAAAACCGTAAAAAGTTGAATAATCTTACTGGCAATAGTTGGTACCGTCTCATAACTCTCGTCTCCGCCATGACTGTGCAATGACCAAAACAAAATTAATAATGTTATCTTTACACACTTATGAGTCATTACAAAGCAGGTACCCGTATATATTTATTTGAGTGTTGACTGATCCAATACGACTATTAAACTTGTCAGCATCCCAGCCTTTGTGTTGCTTCACATCACTGGCCGCGCAGCGCGTTGTGACTTCCTATACAAGTCCCGAACATGGCAGCCCGGAACGTCAACATACACTCTGAACAAGTTCTGGGTGAGATGTGACCCAGAACCCGAAAAATATTTGACCTGATATTTGTCATGATCAAAATTACACTTTTGCCGAGTTTTAAGGGTCAAAATGAACTGGTAAATGACCTAGAGAGAAGAGTCATTTTGACAGGCAAACGTGTCATTTTGACCTTGAAAAAGTAGGCATATCAGATCAAATATGACCCTGAAATTCCTGATTTTAATTTTTTTCAGTTTGAAGAGCTGCAATTTCTATAGATATAGAGCTTCGGTACGGTATTCTAACTCTACTTTAGCCAAATGCAGTTTCCTTAGGCCAAAAAAAAGTCTCCGGTTTCTGGTATGCGTGCGCGTCGCCGTAGCCATGCGCGTCGGCAAAATGAACAAGTTTTTTTTTCAATGAAAGATGATGTCTCAAAACCGCCAAACTCACTGGTTTGACTGGAATTCTGCTGCTGCACAATTTTAACGTGTTTTTAGATTGGGTTATGGTCGAGAATGAGCTTTAT
>JASAOE010000513.1:0-10824 GCA_029964075.1 Patiria pectinifera
CGCGGCCGACAGCATGATGATGATGAACTATTTCCTGCATTAAATTTACCTGCCTCGTATGGACAAAACACAACATAAACTCATAAAAAAAATATAAGAATGCGGATCGAACACCAAGACCCATCATCTTCCATAGAACTCATCGCCAGTGCCGATCATTCTTCAGCAGTTTTCAAGAACAATTCCATATGCACTCAAAGCAACACTTTGCCATGTTTCACTCCACTATGGAGGAATCCGTAAAAGAGTGCATTCTGAAGTCATTCTCTGATGGTGAGATTCACATGTTGTTTTGCGCACTCACCTTCGGTGTGGGAATCCACTGTCAAAACTTGACAGGAGTTTTTCACTTTGGAACCTCACAAGACATAGATGACTATGTTCAAGAAAGTTGTGGAGGTGGGCGTGGAGGTGAACCATGCCAGGCTGTGTTGATCAAATATAAAGAAGGTTGTAGACACAAAACCAGCAACTCCATGAAAGACTACATCAACAGTGACGCAGTGTGCAGGAGGGTTCAGCTAATGTCTCCATTTGGTGTCAAGCCTGATGCACCCAGCATACCACACTAATACAGGGTGAGTAAAAAAAAAAGCAGAACCTAAACCCCAAAAATTATATTTCATATTTTAAAAAAATGTAGCACCAAAAATAATAATGACTGGAAAGCCCATTTCGTAAGCTACTTTTAAATGAAAAATTACTGAAATTGGTAAATCCGTTCAAAGAATATCACCATTTAAACATGTAGATCACCAGATGCCAGGTCACAGAGCGGCGGGGAGTTGTCCAAGAAGCGAGGTAGGGAAGAAGCTACCGAGAAGCGATCGACCAAGAAGAAGCCTGCTAGACCAGCCGCCTGTACGGTGTCAAGGGCGCCTGACTCGGGTTCAGAGGAGCAAGTGATTGGAGCACCTGCACAGGTGGAGGAACCACAACAAGAAGCGGATATACCTGTGACAACTCAGGGAGTTAATCAGAGGGAGCAAGAAGCTCATGACAAGAAGGTCGATAATGCTGCTCCGGAGGTGCAAGGGCCACTACCACTTACTGCTGAAGACCTATGAGAGATGGCGGAAATTGAGCCGTCACTGACCCCGATGTCTGTATGGGAGCCAGACGACGACTTTGTGGACGAGGTACCCATGCCAACCAGAGGTGGAAAGTCCATTCGCTTGATGCAGATATAGATTGGCAGTAACCACGGCGATGGGAGAGAGGAGGTGGACCAGCAAAGTGCTTCAGGGGCAAGGCCGCTGCTGAGGCTTAGTAGTATCTTGCCAGGCCAGGCTGTGAAGGTGCAGGAAGTGAGGGAGACGTACCTGTACCACGAGGAGTCGAAGGTGCTCCAAGGAGAAACTCGTCGGGAGTTTGATGTGGTCTATCTACGACCAGTGCCAACCGAGCCTGCTCCGTCAGCGCCTGAGTCCAGGATCCACAGGATCGTCCAATCCACTTATACAGGGGAGGAGCGCCTACGAAGAAGGCCTGGAACAAGCCATGGCAGGGAAGGTCACCAGAGTCATCGAGAGTGGTGTACCAGGATGATCAGAAAATCATGAAGGACAAGACCACACGGGTGTCTGACGTTGCATGCACTGCCGGAGTGGCCGGGAACAAATAAACAACTCTAAGATCCAGCTTTTAACACCTTCTAAGGAACCATTAAGAAGCCCATATTGGTTTAACTGTAAATATAAGTTAGTGAAGTGTTTGCACCTGAGAGGTTTCAGCTAAAGTTTGGTAAAGTATTGAAAAGTTTCTGAAATTTTGCAGAGTTTATAAAGTTTTGTAAGTTATAAAGTTTTGTAAAGGTTTATAAAGTTTTCTAGTTCTTAAGTTTTCAAGTTTTATACCTTTTCGAGTTTAAAAGTGTTGCGGACAAACATTGTGCACCTTATTAGGCACAAACTATATTTCTCTTATATTTTTTGTAAGTTAAATCGGTCAAGGGACTGACCGAAACGTAAGGCGCGGCTGTGTGGCGCAATAGCAGTTTGGTGGTAGCCAGGGGCTATCCTAGCTGTAAAATAGATAATGACCTAGACGTCAGCCAGGGCTGATGCGCGTAAAGCGCCGCGCCGCCAGTCTATTTGCCGTGTGGGTATAAAAGCGCGAGCGTGCGCTCAGTGCGGCAGTTCCTCAGTTCCTCAGTTCATGAGTTCCGTTCCAGTCCCGTACCAGAGTAGTGAGACACGGGTGACCAGTAGTGCATCGCAGTTGCTGAGCGTGTTTATTCAGTCCCTCGCCCGTGCAGATTAGTGGTAGTAGGCAGCTGTGTCCGTAAGTGAGGCTCTTACTGGGATAAGTTTAGCGGGGGCTTGTTCGGTCAGTTGAAGAGGGGAGGAACTCCGTCCACGGGAATAAGTAGCGAGGCCGTAGTGGTGAGTGGACGTTAACTTAGTGGGGAAGATTTATAACCTGTACAGGAAACCTGTTTAGGAAACCCGCACCTGTTTAGGGGAGACACCTTGGAAGGTGACCAACACTTGTCAAGGTCTAGAGACGATTTGCAATCTGTCTGAGTAGATTATAATAAAGGAATGTTTACCTATTAAAGAGAAGAGTCCTGTGTTTGATTTAGAGGTGCCCCGTTTTCCTTCCCCTGCCCTATTCCCCTGTGTGCTGGTGCGAGTGCTGCTGGCGTAAGACCCGCCCGCGAATAAAGTTGTTCCCCTGCTGCGCCTGGCGGTAGACTGCCCCAAAACGGGCCTGCTCCCTTGGCCTTCTCAGAATTGACCGCTCGCTGACGTCGGCCGAGGACGACTTGGGGTTGCTGTCGGCACGACCGCCACAATATTGTGTACTACAGATGGTGACAGTTGTTGAAACAAAGTATTCTGTGTCATTTGCTTGTTGTTCCAAACAGTCAAAACACACAATAAATTGGTGTTTTTTTGACGAGACAGGTTTTAGGGTCATTGTGCTTAAATGGTGGTATTCTTTGAACGGATTAAGCAATTTCAGTAATTTTATTTCATCTAAAAGTAGCTTATGAAATTGGCTTTCCAGTCATTATTATTTGTGGTGCTACATATTTTTTTAAATATGAAATATATTTTTGGGGGTTTGGGTTCTGCTTTTTTTGACTCACCCTGTATGTTGTGACTTGTGGCATTTGCTCTATAAGTGCCTCTGTGGTACATGGTGGAGAGTCTTGTTTTGAACCTGATTATGGTCAGCTTATCATTGGAGAGTCGAAGAAGACAGATGGACAATATACAAAAAGTACTTCGAAGCATAGGTGTAGGTTACTAACCTTGGAAATGCGGGAAAATATTAACCCTAACCACCCTGAACTCTGACTGCCTCGTGACCCAGGGAGAGTTAAGTAAGCGGCCGCATTTGTGGGACATTACTCTGCCAGTGGTTGACACCAAAGCAGTTCATCAGACAGGACAACCCTTCAGTCATGGCACCTAAGGAAGTTCGCGAAGGTGGCTCAGGTGCACCCTATGCGATGAGGACCATATTGGGCTGGACGCTAGATGGACCCACAGACACTGGGCCCAGGAAGAATGCATCTTCGCACTTCATTGACACCGACACTAGTCTTTAACACCAAGTCAAGAAATTCTGGAAGCTGGATGATGTGGGAGGCAGTGAAACTGCAATGTCCATCAGTGACAAGAAGGTTACTGGCATGTGGGAGTACTGCGTCTTCTGGGTAGAAGACTGGAGCGAGATGCTGACATGAAAGAAAAGTACATCGCAAGCATCTCGACTTGTTAGCCAAAGGCAATGCAGAAGAGGTTCCTCGACAACAGCTCGACAGAGCCGACGGAGCAGTGTGGTATTTGCTACACCATCCGGTGATCCACCCACGTAAACCTGGGAAAGTATGAATTGTAGAAGAAGTATCAAGGCGTGTCACTGAACGACAAAATACATTGTACACCAAGGCCCTGAGATTTGACCAACAAGCTAGTTGGAGTTCTGCTTCGCTTCCGTCAAGACAAGGGCGGATCCAGGGGCAAAGGGCCATGCCCCCAAAACGAAAGCAATTTGTTTTTTTATGTGACATCGCAATAAAGGCTGGCAATGAGTACACCACCATCTTTTCCTCAAAAAAAAACATTGGTTAAAGTGGTCTGAAATTGCCTCAGATCGCACCACAGAGCATCTAGAATCCAAAATCCTTAAGCAGGCCCCGAACCACACACCGTCATTTTTTGGGACACACTTTTTGGGGACCAAATTTTGTTTGTTGACCCCCCAAATTGTTTTCTGGATCCGCCCTTGCGTCAAGACATCATCGCGCTCATGGCAGACATAGAAGGAATGTTCCACCAGGTTCACGTGAACAAACCTGACGTAACGCCCTGAGTTTCTTGTGGAGAGATGGTCCAGAATTCTTGAGAGAGCCTGAGGAAAAGTGGTGAAGTCCGTGTCAAAAGCTGAAGAGGATGAGGTAGACAGAGAAAGAAAAAGGAGAAGACTATACTACTGGTGAAAGAAGTGGATGATGCAATAGACTGCAACAAATTCTCCAGCTGGAGAAAGTTGATTCGTGTGACGGCGTACGTCTTCCATTTCATCTCAAATCTGAAAGCGAAGAGGAGAGTCTAATACGTTCCATTAGTAGTTGAAGAACTGGCCACTGCTGAGAACCACTAGCTGTTGGAAGCACAGAAATCACTTCATGACCTACTGAAGAAAGGAGAGTTCAAGTCACTCAGTCCATTTGTGAAGGACAGAATGATCTTTGTTGGAGGAAGAGATCATCATGGGAAGCTCTCGTATTGCAGACAACATCCGGTGCTCATCCCCAGAGGTCATCACATTTCGTACCTGGTCACGAAACACGTTCATGAGCGTGGGCACTACAGAGTTGCGACAACCGCAACCAAGGTCAGAAGCAAGTACTGGGTGACTGGCGGAACAAGCTTGGCGAGGACTGTGAAGTTCGGATGTGTTATGTGCAGGGTTTTTGAACACAAAACAGAAACACAGTACTTGGCCAGTCTGCCTGTTGAGAGGATGGCGCCGTTCACACCACCTTTCTACTACACAGCTTGTGATTATTTTGGACTATTTGTTGTGAAAGTTGGGTGAAACAAGATCGCTTAGAATTACGGAGTGATTTTCATTTGTCTCAACACGAGAGCTGTACATCTAGAAGTAGCGGTTGATTGGTCCACGATGGAATATATCCAAGTCGTAAGAAGATTTCTTGCAGTACGAGGTCACCCAAAGCTAATTTAGAGTGACAATGGGATCCAGGTTGTTGTGTCTGAACGACAGCTGCGAGAGATGGCGACGGGATGGAGCGTGACAGAGTTGAAGGACTTCTGTGCTGAGAGACGAGCATATTGGATGTTCACTACACCTCTTGCCCCACATCAAAATGAGTGTGCAGAGGCGCTGTTAAGAGTTGTAAACAAGCCTTTAAGAAGGCGATTGGAGAGCTGGGCAACGATTGACCCCATTTGAACTACAGACGTGTCTGCAAGAAGTAGCAAATCTTGTCAATGCGAGGCCTATTGGCAGGCACCAAAATAATCCTGACGATGGTAACTACATCTGTCTGAATAATATCTTGCTTGGAAGAGCTTCAAACAGAGTTCCATAGGGACCGTTCCACACAAGCAAGAATCCCAGAGATAGAGTGGAGTTTGTTCAACGGATTGTGACATCCTTCTGGAAAACATGGATAAGGGATGTTCGTCCAGCTCTTGTTCCAAGGAAGAAATGGAGTGTCCACAGGCGAAATGTGAGAGTCGGTGACGTTGTTATTCTGTGTCGGACAATTTCCCAAGGGAAATGGAACATGGGAAGAGTAGCAGAGGTCTCCAAGGGCAAGATGGGCAAGTACAAGATGGGCATGTTTTGTGTTTAAAAAAGTCAAAGTTTGTGCATTTTTAAGCAACAATGCGAAATTGGGTTACTGTACCTAAGTTTCATCCAAATCTATGAAAGCATAAGCATGTACATATGTAGAAGATGTACATTTTTGTCAAAAACTGAACCTACATATAATTTTTTGTGTGAAATTTTGCATCATAATTGACCTCATTTGACCTGTGACCTGAAATATACATGTATCCCACATTGTCTTTATACGTGCTAGTTCAGATTTTCTAAAAAGTGGCTTTTTGCAGATTTTCAGCAAGTGTAATTTGAAACTGAAATTGTATTTGTACAAGCAGCCAGTAGTACGTACATCCATAGGGCATTTCCACACTAACGGGTACAATTGACTGCAAATTTGGGATTTGAGAGGGGGACACTGGAGGGTACAGCGATATTTTGTTCAGTTGTTTCCTGTACATTCCTGAGACCCTAATGATCATGTGTACAAACAATATAGAAAACCTCTGTACATGTACTTTAGAAATTGCAGGGGTCATCGTAAAAATTACGCAGGTAACAAAAGACAGCATTTTGCTACACTAAATTGACAAGACACTAATTATCATGTGCATGAATTCATGTGCACCCAAATGTCATCTCATTCAAATTTATAACCAATTTAGGAGTGCTAACAGCCACAATGGACACAATTGTGTTGGTCTTTAAGACACTTATAGGTAACGTACGTAACGTGGACAGAAATGTTGTGACATTTTTCTGTCCATATTACGTACGTATTCTGAACATAATACCCTGTGACATCTGAAATACAGCTGATAATGCCGGCTGCTACGAGTGCCTTTTTGTGAATTTCGTGCACGTGTCGGCCTGAAAAGCACCATATATTGTCCGTCAGTGTACATAATCAATTTGCAGCCCCATTTCGTTTTATGGAGGCCAAGTGTCCGAAGAAAAAAAAATGTCTACATTTCAGCATGGATTTGCCAGTGCCCTTTACAGAAATTTCCGAATAAAATGACCTTGCTACGCCTGTAGCTGAGACCAGAGGTCTCACAAACAATTGGTTTCTCCCCAGCATGAACCCTTTAATGTTGATTTAGAGTAGAGGGATGAACGAAAGCTTCACCACAGGTCTCTTCAATGAATGCTGTCTCACCAGCATGTACCCTCTCATGTTTGGTTAGATCATTTTTCTGGGTGAAAGCTTTACCACAGGTCTCACAAGCAAATGGTTCCTCGCCTGTGTGTACTCTGCCATGCTGAATCAGACCAATTTTCTGAGCAAAGGCTTTACCACAGGTTGCACAAATGAATGGTTTCGCCAGTGTGAAGCCTGCTATTCTGAAGCAGGCCACCTCGCTGAGTAAAGGCTTTACCACAGGTCGCACATTCGAATGGTTTCTCACCAGTGTGAATCCTCTCATGTATGTACAGAGCAGTTTGCTGAGGAAAGGCTTTTCCGCAGGTCACACAAACGAATGGTTTCTCGTTAGTGTGAACCCTGTCAACATGCTGACGCAGACCTTTTCGCTGAGCAAAGGCTGTCCCACAGGTTGCACAAACAAATGGTTTCTCGCCAGTGTGCAGTCTCTCATGAACCTGGAGAGCACTTTGATAAAGGCAGGCTTGGCCGCAAATCTCACAAACAAACGGTTTTTCACCATTGTGTACCTTTTCATGTTGTTTTAGAGTAGATTTATCAGTGAAAGCTTTACCACAGGTCTCACAGATGAATGGTTTCTCACCAGTGTGAACTCTGTTGTGTCGTTGAAGATCACTTCGTTTGAAAAAGGCCTTACCACAGGTCGTACATTCAAACGGTTTCTCACCAGTGTGAATCCTCTCATGTTGGCGTAGAGCAGTTGGCTGAGTAAAGGCTTTACCACAGGTGGCACATTCGAAGGGTTTCTCACCAGTGTGAACCCTGTCAATATGCTGACGTAGACCACTTCGCTGAGCAAAGGCTTTCCCACAGGTTGCGCAAACAAATGGTTTCTCGCCAGTGTGCAGTCTCTCATGAACCTGGAGAGCACTTAGATAAGGGCAGGCTTGGCCACAAGTCTCACAAACAAATGGTTTCTCGCCACCGTGTACTCTTCCGTGTTGTTTTAGAGTAGATTGCTGGGCAAAGGCTTTCCCACAGGTCTCACAAATGAATGGTTTCTCACCAGTGTGAACTATGTCGTGTCGTCGAAGAAGACTTTGTTTAGTAAAGGCTTTTCCACAAGTCTCACAAACAAATCGCTTCTAGCACGTTTGCACCTCTGATGGGACTGAAGATCACTTTGTGAAGTAAAAGATTCACCACAGGTTGAACAAACGAGTGGTTCCCTACAGTCCTTCAACGAATCATGGCCGAGGTTGCTGGCTACCTGTCTGGAGTACTGGTCCACCAGAATCACACTGGCTACATCTGTTAGCGTTAGGGAAAAAACACATCCTTTAAGTAGGAATTTCAAAATGCAACACGTAGGATTCTGTAGGATTTAGTAGTGTATGGCCAAGAGGCTATTTTCGTTATACATGTACATGAAATGTCTACTCCGTCCTGAACATGATTTTCTGATGACATGAACACAATGTCAGTTTCGCTTTTCACATAGGGCAGGACTCAAGGGTGCATCAAGAGAGGGGGGGGGGGAAGAGAGGGGGTGGGAGAGGAGGGAGGGTGGGCAAAAGGCTCTTTGTAAAAAAATATTATTTGATAAAGTTATCGCCACTGCGTGTGGGGGAGGCACCCCATCCACATCCCTGATTCACCACTGGCTGTGATCTATTGCTCTATTATTTTACAATATTTTGTTGATGGATACCAGTTAATTATTCCACTATATTCTCATCAATTTACAACAGAAAACTCTCTGAAATTTGTACATCTGTGCTTACTAGATGCCGGTGGAGAAGTGCTTTACTGTCCATGATTCACTGAGTCAAGCCACATAGGCCTGGGTAGAAGAACTGGTGTCATTCCTGCATGATAAACACAGATAATTAATGGTGTTATAAATCTTTATTCGAGTGAATATCCTGAATCAATCATTGGGTATTAAAAGTTAGCCTACTACCAGCAGGAAAAGTAAATTTAAATTGTTTGTTCGCTTAATTGGTTAAATACCATATTTGTTCGCTAGCCAGCCAGGCTACTGAAACAGGCTCTTAGCTAGCCCATGGGCATTTTCACTAGCCCGAATGTTTTTTCTTTTCTTTATGGAATGTCTCATAAGCAACAATGTGCACACATGTAAAATGTGTACATACATGTAGCCTGAAAGTTGACCCTGGTGGCGCGCTTCAGGGCCCCTCGAAAAGGAAAAGTAACATGTAAAAGTCAGAGTTTTGGAAATTAGTTTGGTATATTGATTTCTTTAGAAAATTACCTCGAATTTTATGGAAACTAAAACTCGCATGACATGAAAGAGAAATAGCCTCTCGTCCGTGGACTTGTGAAACTCGATCACTGGTTCAAGCATGACAATTTTTAAAATAATTTGGTGGCGGTCATCGGGTAAAAACTTATATTAAACTTAAACAGGAGACTCAAATGGCTTTTGGGAAGGACATTTTTTTATATAAATTTGAAGGATTTATTTTCCTTTACAAATAAATCTTAAATGTTCGTTGATAAAACTGTATTCAAACGTGATCCAAACGAGCCGAATAAATCTATAATCCATCGGATGCAGTTGACTAAATGACACTAAAATTGACATTACATGTATGTAGCAAATGTTAGAGGTACCGCGATATTGACATTTCCTATTCTGGTGACACACAAAACTGAAGTTTTTCAAATGAATGTTACTGTGTCCCATCAAGCTATTTCAGCTTCAAATCACTCCTACATGTCGACAAATATGTATTCTTTTACAAAATGGCAATAGTTTGAAAACATACCTCAATTTGTCCAAAACCAGAAGTTTCAGAGCGTGATTTTCAGGACGGCTGTCTTGAGCGCGGCCATTTAGACACTAAATTTGGCATTTTCATGGGTTACCGTTTTTGATTAATACCGCCTCTCTTGACTTCCAAATCAATAAATACTACCATCTATTGACCAGATAGGGTAGGAAAATCTGCTGATGTTTTTTGTTTCATTTCAAACAGTCAAGAAATAAGGTTTTAAGGTATTTTTGCTAATTTTGCCAAATTTGATCAAATTTGCCACTTTTTTCACAATTTAGATATACAGAACATGGGGGATGCCTGTAAACCTATATCCTTGTTCCTTTCTGAGTAAGAATATCTTGATTTTGTTCCTGCGCTCGATTGCGGTCTGTAGAAATGTATTTGTTTAAAAGTCTAATGACATCGATGATATGTCGAATCTCCGCGCTTATGTTTGGCCAGCCCTTGACGCAGTTGATGATGAAGATGCGGTCATGTTTGCACCAGTAACTCATTGTTTTTACGAATGAAAACTCATTACAAACGTCCATTCATGACCAACAAATGTATTTTAAGTTGATTTCAAAATCATTGTTTTAATTGTATTAATAAAAAATCATCATGTATTAACATGATTAAAGGATTAATTTAATTACATCAGCAATAATAATGCATTTCTATTTGCTGCCAAAACTTGACTTGTAACCTTAGATGGGGAGAGGTGTGGTAAGTGTGCAGTGAGACACAATTCTGGTGGAGGCAGATTTTTTCCAAAGCCCTTTGGACTGTAGCCAGAGGCAGGGAATATCAACAGTTTTTCAATTATTGGAGGAAAGGGAAAATGGGGTCTTGTAAAAGGTGTGTCAATATTCCCTGTTTATTTTTATACATAAATTAGTCTTTCTGGATTCATAAGTTTCATCACAAAAGGTCATGAGTGGATCTTCCAGCACAAGACCCTCGAGAAGTTCAAGAGGAAGAGCCTTTTTTTATCCTTCCCACATTTATCATCCGGACTTTGAGAGCTCTCTGGGTTTGCTCCAACACTGGGGAGACACCCAAAAAACAGAAGAGGAAGTGTAGTAGAAAGAGTCCTTTTCATCTCCACGGACATCCGACCTTGAG
>JASAOE010000514.1:0-38184 GCA_029964075.1 Patiria pectinifera
TGTTGATAGAAAATTATATAAATCTGTATATCGCGTATACCATACAGTCAGGCAAGTTGTGAGCAGTGTGAAAAAGAGTGTTATGGAAGCCCTCTTTTTTGACTGTTTTGCTCCAACTAGCGCGATTCACAATTGTAAGGGCCACCAAGCGGCCCGGGCAGCAGCATGAAGGGGAAAAGCTCACATATCACATATCCATCGGATAATCGCGGAGTGCTAGTGTTTACAAACAAGTTGTGTTGTGTGTTGTGTCGACCGTTAGCAGTTTGTTCGTGGTCGGGAATTCTTAAAGGTTTGTCGTGCGATTACTTCCACTATGGTTTATATCTCGTGAAGCTTTCAAAGTGCCAGGCACACACGTCGGAACTAAGAAAACATCAAAAATAAAGTTTGAGTTTGTTATTACAAATGAAATGCAAACTTGGTACTTTTTGGTAGTCTCCAGCGCAGATGTACTTTCTATATATAGTAATTATTACGCATAACGTTTATTAAGCAGTTACTTTCAGTTAACTGGCCCGACAAAACTGTTTCATGAAATACTGGAAGGGGAACTTCACATCGAGGACTGATTTCCATGTTACGTACCATTTCTAGTGTTTCGTGAAGAACAGTCGTTGTCCCGGGCCAGTCCCAACTGGCACAAGGTAAAACATAATGAAGTAATATAATATTAATAGCGGAAAGTGTACATCCGAAGGTCATAAACATTTTCAATTTAAGTTTTGATTTCGTCAGATTTTGCAAAGCAAAGAAAAATGAAAAATGGATTTAAAGCAGGGATATTTGGCAGTGGATATTTTTAGCCGGAGACGTGCAAACCTTCAGTAAACGTTAGTTTGCCGGATATGCACTGAACATGCGCGCGCAGTTACTGTTTTTTTGTACTTAAACATTTTCCGGTGACAAATTTAGTCTGGCTCCATGCCAATATTATCGTTGTATTTTTGTATTAACAAGATTGGAATCAGACCATTTTTATAATTTCGGACTTTATTTCCCTTTAAAAAAAAATCCTCCAGAGCCACAAATCTGAAAAGAGAAAAAGTAATACTCTGCAATAAAATGTTTAGAGACATATTAAAATAATAAAAAGAAAGAATATTCTTATTTATTTGGGGATGGAAGCAAAAACACCTTAAAATTATTGGCGGGGGTCAGGATTCGAGACTCAAGGACATCCCAGTCCACTAGAACTATTAGCTTAACCCATTGCACCGACTGTGCTACACAACTTTGGTGGGAACTTAATACATGTTATAATTCAGCCCCTATGCTTAAAGAGTACAGCGCTCTCTGTTGTTTTGGGATTACACCGGCAAACCTTTAGTAAACGTTAGTTTGCCGAAGGCGTTACCCTCCGGCAAAATATACACTACCTTTTTTTTAGACTCTTGCATTTGAAATATGTACATTTAATGCAGAAAATATTGTGGATTATTTTGCATAGAGGCCCAGACATTGGATTGCAGATTTTGACTGAAATGCTTAAAACTCATATTTTCTCAAAACCTTAGTATCTATTGATGCCTCGTTTCAATGAATAAATAAGACCTACGCTGGGCAATCATGATTTCAAAAATGTGTGATATTTAGCTCCAAAATAAAACAGGGTAAGAATGATGTGCAAAAATATCAAAATTAGTAATAAATTTTGTAGTAATTCAGAAAAATGGGTAGTCCAGTGAACAGCGGCTCTCACACATTTATTACCACAGGGGCTGGACATCGTCAGACAATCATCACCTAGTAGAAGAGCCTCGTGATGCACCACCTGTTGAACTGGAAGGTATGCAGTTTCGTCAGAAACAAGCAGACCCTGATGTTGAGCGTAGAGTTTGTATATTTTTTCATATTGAGTTGAATGTCTCATTAAAGAGCGCCACCATTAAGCCGCAATGAGAAAAGGCCTGTATAAAGTAATAGGCTGAAACCAAGCTCCAAGTTACCCAGCCAATAGTGTCACACGAGAATAATCTTCACAGTTTGTTCACTTGGTATCCAAAACTTAACTCATTCAAGATGATTTATGCTGTAAGTCGTAACATTTGGTGAAACTTTTATCAGTTTATAAGTTAATGTATCATAGAAAAACCATGACAATGCGCCTAACTTGTGCGTTAGAACTTATAGCAATGACAATTTAATGGCTTGAACAAAAGGGCCAGCCTACTTGCTGGTCATTGGCTTGCATTCACTTACGTTGTTTCCCATCAAGTTGTTCTACTCAAATTTTTTGAATTCTTCCTTCATATTTAACAATAATAACTTATGAATATTAAAATTTGCAACATGTAATTGGTCCGTTGTGAAAAGCTTGCATGATTAAAAATAAACTCCTTTCAACGAAATCCATCACATCCAAACATGGTAAAAGAAATACACCATTATTGTTAGGTTGTGCACTTTGATTTTAATTACAGATTAGTTCATATCATAGACAAAATTGCTTTATGCTACTCAAAACAATCATTTACAAATCAAAAAAATTTATAAGAAAATTGCTTTCCTCTATATCAAATTTATGTTAAAAGGGTTTCGGTTGCAACTTTCTGTGAACGTCCGCACTCAATATGCACGTTTCCTGGGCACACGGTTTGACCGCACTGATTGGATGAATGTTTGAAAATCGCCTGGCTCATGACACCAACTCTGTCAATCATAACTGGAGAGGAAAATGAGATATTTGACCCAATATAAGTTATTTTTTCTTAAGCTTTTATTTGAAAGCCGTTGCCCTCTGGCTTTGTATGGGTGAGTTTGTATTTGCATTCAATAGTGGACCTTTAACAATAGAGGACAATAGGGTCCACGGTTGAGCCAAGCTCCACGGTTGAAAATCATGTACAAAACCAATGAGGGTTCTTCCCAAAAAGTTAGAGTATGAACACAGGAGGACAATGGGAGGTCCCCGATTGCAGGCAAATACTCACTTGTGTGTGTGGGTGTGGGTGTCTGTGCATGGAGGTAGAATCGAAGGAGTTCAAACGTATGAACTTCAAGAGGGACAATGTTCTCCACCACCGGCAATTTAACCTGAACAATACAAATTACGTGCGTGCCGTCTCGGCATGGAATATCGGGAATTTAGTTACCACGAATATGAAAACGCACAATAACTACATAAGGCCAAATTTCACTTTTGGACAACAACTGGACACACATTAGACATGTTATATATGTTTCCTATTGATTAATGATGATAAATTTAAGCTTCCCGCTTGGCTGTAGGAGACATGTAGGAAAACGATTCATGACAGAGAATGTGACTCAAATTTTCAGGAGCAAACAAAGTGTTTGTTTTCCTTAAAATTGCCATAGGAATTTACTTTAAAATGTCACATTTTGACGCAAGAACTAGCAATGAAAATGTAATTTCATGATGCATTGTAACGTGGTTTTGCTGGCTATGCAAAGATCCCTAAAGGAACAATAAATGAAATTATAATACCATTTACTTGAGGATTAGCTACTCCAGTGTGGAGCAGCGAATTTTATGTGAGGCAGTGGGTTACCAGCGACCATTGGCGGCAGCAGACACTGCACACCATGGGCAAGTTCCGGCGCAAGGACTATAGTTAACCATTGGTCGCACTGTAACGCTTGCCCGAACTTTGTCTAGTCGACTGATGGTTAACTACGTAATGTCGACATCATTTGGAACCAACCTACTGGGGCTGGTTGCATTGCTGGTAACCATAGTCGGCGTTCATAACGATACAGCAGTGGAGCCAGGATCCAGACGTTTTGCAATGACATTATTTGACCAGCGTTCCTGACTAGGGACGGTTGCACCTTGCTATTAGTGCCGCAGGCGTAAGGTACGCTACAAATCAACCACTAGTCGACTAATGATCCTTGCCCGAACTTGGCCCAAAGTTTAGCAGAGATTGTGCGTGCAATGTCAGTCGTTCGAATTCCTTTCGATTCTACCTCCATGGTCTGCGTGAAGACTGTACAGCTTCATGGCATGTCTTGTCAATCAGACTGTTGATATTTTTTCTTCATTCAAGGGATCAGTTACTGACATGATCACAGATATCATTGGAGCTTACTCATATCATTATTACTGACCTGGATTACTGTTTATAAAGAAGCTGATTGATTGATTGGGGTTTCCATGAAAAAGATAAACATGCTTGTCATGCTATGTTTTGTTGTAATTTGTTCCAAATTGCGATAGTTGTGGGTTATGTTCTCTACCTTTCCTGATACTGCCATACCTGCATTTGTAAACCTTGAAAGAATAAAAAGTTTTTCATATGTCAAGCTCCATGCCATCATTGTATATTGATCCCTAACCAATGTTAATAATTTGTATATTATGTATATTTATAACAGGTATGGAGCCTCTATGTTGTCTGCAGAGATTGTAGGCCTACAACCCATGGATCAAGACTACCTCTGCACCTCATCACAAACTTTGATTGACCAAAGTGTGCAGGCTTTCATGATGATGAGTGACATTGAAGTGTTGGAACATCAGGCCAAGTCACCGCCTCAGCAGCCACTCCCAGGGCAAGATGTGGTCGACTGCGCAGCTGAGAGTGATGAGAGAGGTCAACTTACACAGGATTAACATCCAAGAAAGTTCTTCATGTAAGTTTCTATTTGATTTTGTGTAAAAAAGCTTGTCTCAGAAACTTATGTATGGTATATAGCTTAATGAAGTAAGATATTCTGCAATGGTCTCTAAGCAATGTTTTTACCACTGGGTATTTCTTGCAAGCAGACAAAAGAATATTGGGTCAAAATGCAATTCAAACATCCTGCAAAAGGTTGTAGTTCAATAGAAGCATTACATTTTCATTTAGTGCTCAATTTATTTTTTTCTTTCTTTATGAGACAAATTTTTTGGGGCCTTATTATTGTATCGAAGCCATTACATTTTCAGGATAGGAAGCAATAACATTAATAGGTTGCCATATTAAAGGTGGAACATGCTGGGAAAACCAGTGTTGTAAACTTGGTACCAAAATAAATTGACTTCAATTGTGCTTAAAGACATTTAACCATGTATGGACCACAGAATTTGAGTTGCCGGGAAAATTTTATTAAAATATAAAGAAAATGTCCTAATATTCTATACTCCAATTTTTTTTTCACTGAAGTTCAGTTTCTTTTGTTTCACTCACAACATTTTTCATGTTATTTTCTCTCCTTTTAGGTATTTATGATCTTCTCAGTGATGGTGTTGATCAGTTACAATATTGAGGAGTACCAGTATAAAAACAGGAAACCAGACCGTGAACCAAGTGGGAAACGATGTTCGGACAGACTAAGGCTAAACCTACCACTTCCTTCTGGCAGACCTGTGCCATGTGTGTAGTTCAACAGTTACAAGAACTCTGGTACCAGCACTAATTGTGTGGCCATCTAAAGCTCACATCAGAGGATGGATGCCATTGGACTTTAAAGAGGATATATTGATTGCTGAGAGAAGTCTGCGTCATTTTGTAGTTTTGTGCAGGTTAGATATGTATTTAAAACAGGCAATTGTTTCGCCTTGAAAAAAATTAAAAGGTACTTTTGAAAGCTGTTTCTTTATCATGTCCTGTCAAGCCCACTGGTGCTATTTGTTCAGTCGCCGCTGCGGGCAGCAAACATATCTGACGTCATTTCACGTACTCCCCTCTTGTGCCTATTGCTAATCCGAAATTGGGAGTACTGCCAATGATATCAGATATTTTTTCTGCCTGCAGCGGGGACATTTATACAAAAGGCACCAGCGGGCAGACGGGACTTGATAAAAACTGTTTTCACAGCTCTCGAATGTAACTTTATTATTTCATGGCAGAAATAATTGTCTGCTGTATTATGATATACCTTAATCTGCATAGAAATACAAAAAGACAGAGATTTTTTTCTCAGCAATCAACATCCTCGTCAATGGACCGAGCTGAAGGTGAGGTCCATAAAAGTGCATGGCTACATCCCTATCAATTCCTGTTCACGAAATCGTTTTTACAAAAATTTCTAAAGTGTCCAAAAACATTATTTTAAACCCCACTTTTTCTTCAACTAAATGTCGGTATCAGTCACAGCGGTACATAAACAGTACATTGCAATTGAAAGTTAACACTGCAAATGTGAACCGGATTTTGTACAAAATTAATTCGCATTTTTTCCACAACTTTTCCTTTCAATGTTCCCATGCAAATTTGCAGCAAATAGGTGTGTAAACAGTGCGAAATTGTGCGAAATCGATGTAAAAACGATGCTAAAATCATCCCAAAATCAGCACACAAAAAAAAATAGACTGCAATTTAAATGTTGGCTGAGAACAATGAATGTGGGAAATTTACGGCACAGGGAGGGGGAGCCATTGCCTTAGTCTCCCTGTTAATCCATATTTCCTTGAAATCAAAATCAGAAAGACAAGAAACCAAATGAATTCTCAAAAGAATACATGTAGCTACTTCTATCTTGGCAAATATGAATTCGAAAGCACATACTACACAGAAATGAATTTGAATGCAAAAAATGTTTGCCAATTGATGTAGTTGAATTCTTGATCTTGCGACTAGCGTCAATGAAATCGAATGACTCTTTTTGACGATTGAATGCTGATGTCAGGGAGCATTCATATTCAAATGAAATTGAGCGTTTTGCTGAAATTGGTCATGAAAACCTATATTATCCCTTTTCATAACCTTTTAGGTCATAAACATCAAACATCCAGCGAAAAGTTCACAAGATTCCAGCGATTGTATTTGACAGTTGTACGTTATATTGTTATCCATGTTCACGGTCATGTCGTGCAAACAAGATCTGATCTTTAATTGGGTATGATGCGTTGCCACACAACGGCTGTTTTAAAGCGCATAATGTTCATAATGTATGAAATCAGTACAACAAAACAGCCAATGTGTCACAACTCATTGCGCGAGACAGAAGATCAGATCTTGTTTGCATGGAATGACTAGCACTCAAAAAGGTGAAATGTGCCCACATTTCTTGAAAAATGACACCAGCGGGCTAGACGGGACTTGAGAAAAACTGTTCTTACAGCTCTCAAAAGTAGCTTTGTTTTTATTTAATGGCAGAAATAATTGCCTGCTGTATTATAATATACATTAATCTGCTTAAAAATACAAAAAGAAGGAGATTTTTCTCAGCACTCAACATACTCTTTAAGGCAGCATTTCCAAACACCGACGTCTTAGTAGACTGTTTTGAGTGAGTTCTTTATAGATCGACCGGGAAATAAAGATGAACATTACAAAACATATACGTATACTCCCAATACAAAAGCCACAACACATATGAAGTTTTATTTGGAGTGACGCCATTTAGCACATTCACATTTGTGTCAAATCTGTGGTTAGAAAATGTATCGAATAAGTACTTGACTGAACAGAGTGGACTAATACAAAAACTTGATGATGGCAATGCGGTAATGGCTAATCGAGGCTTCCACATAGAAGACTCACTTCTGAAGGCAACCAGGACACTCATAGCACTGCCAATTACAAGGAAATGGCATAATGGAAACGGGAATAGACTTAATGTTAAGGAGATGAGACGTACAAGACAAATTGCTCGTCTTCACATGCAGTAGAGAGGGCGATTCATCCTGAAATATCAAATACCAAAATCTTTGCAAGACTGTGCTTCTATGATTGTAAAACTCGTATCAGCACTCTGCAATTTGAAGGGACCGTTGTTTTATTCAAAAAATGAAAATTGTCTGAAAACGTTAAAAGTGAATCGAAGAAAGCCAGTAAAGCGTTTTAAACATTGAATATGTTGTAGGCCTATTGAACTGAACAAAAACTTCAGTCCAATATATGTACGTGTAGCTCAATTTGATAAAAATCAGTGATTTGAACATGGTGTTTCGGTAAATAAGTTCAAACCTCTCTGAAAATGGTTGTTTTGCGAAGGAAACAATTGATCACGTTAGTAGATGATAAATTGTAAGGAGTAAATATTATCATAGGATCTGTATTTGGTATAGACTACAGAAGTTGGAAAGCGATCATATGTTGCACCTTTGAATATTAAGTTATAGCACCGGGGTAGTTATCTCTTTTTTGCATGTCCTATCAGAATAATTCTTCTGATTAGTAAATAAATATTTTCCTTTGCAATATGTGCATTTGTGATTTCATTGTGCATTGAACGGTAGAGATAATTACATGACAGTTGTATTAAATGTAATTGTTTTGAGAAGGCATTATTCCAGGACTTTGCTTATTTGGAGGGGATCGCTTTAATTCCCAAATGGCCCAATGAAACTGGGGCATGTATTGAAAATTAATTTCCTGTGACTGATTTTATTATACTCATAAGGCATGAGAATTTTCAGGTTTGAACCTAAATCCAGGGTTGTTGTCACCTAATGTTTGCAGATTTATTCAGATTTTTCATGAAAATCCATTTTCCTGCCTTATACATAATAAATTATTCACAGATGTCATTTCATTGCTTACTGTGTAACTCTTAATAATGCTCGGGAATTAATCATGCACCTTTTTTTTATCATTTATATTCTGTTCTGATACTCACTGCTCAGTTTATTGTTCAAATAATGTATGTACACAATATCATGAAGGTTTCTGTACAGCAGGCAATGCCCCTCTCTCCACAAATTGAACGCAATGTCAACTTGAAGATGAATTCTTCTCAGAAAGGGTCTGTACACAATTTGGTTTATGCACAAAGCAGGCAATGCCCCCGTTTCTACAAGCTGTGAGCAATGTCCTCTTAAAGATGTATTTTCCTCAAATAGGGTGCGTACACAATTTATATAAAGGTTTATGTACAAAGCAGGCAATGCCACCGTCTCCACAAACTGTGCGCAATGTCCTCTTAAAGATGTATTTTCCTCAAATAGGGTGTGTACACAATTCATATAAAGGTTCATGTACAAAGCAGGCAATGCCCCCGTCTCCACAAACTGCACGCAATGTCCTCTTGAAGATGTATTTTCCTCAAATGGGGTGTGTACACAATTTATATAAAGGTTTATGTACAAAGCAGGCAATGGCCCCGTCTACACAAACTGTGCGCAATGTCCTCTTAAAGATGTATTTTCCTCAAATAGGGTGCGTACACAATTTATATAAAGGTTTATGTACAAAGCAGGCAATGCCCCCGTCTACACAAATTGTGCGCAATGTCCTCTTGAAGATGTATTTTCCTCAAATAGGGTGTGTTCACAATTTATATAAAGGTTTATGTACAAAGCAAGCAATGGCCCCGTCTCCACAAACTGCACGGAATGTCCTCTTAAAGATGTATTTTCCTCAAATAGGGCATGTACACAATTTATATAAAGGTTTAGGTACAAAGCAGGCAATGGCCCCGTCTACACAAACTGTGTGCAATGTCCTCTTGAAGATGTATTTTCCTCAAATAGGGTATGTACACAATTTATATAAAGGTTTATGTACAAAGCAGGCAATGGCCCCGTCTACACAGACTGTGCGCAATGTCCTCTTGAAGATGTATTTTCCTCAAATAGGGTGTGTAGCCTACACAATTTATATCAAGGTTTATGTACAAAGCAGGCAATGGCCCCGTCTACACAAACTGTGCGCAATGTCCTCTTGAAGATGTATTTTCCTCAAATAGGGTGTGTAGCCTACACAATTTATATCAAGGTTTATGTACAAAGCAGGCAATGGCCCCGGCTACACAAACTGCGCGCAATGTCCTCTTGAAGATGTATTTTCCTCAAATAGGGTGTGACCACAATTTATATAAAGGTTTATGTACAAAGCAGACAATGCCCCCCTCTCTACAAACTGTGCACAATGTCCTCTTGAAGATGTATTTTCCTCAAATAGGGTGCGTACACAATTTGTATAAAGGTTTAATATTTGTCAAGATTCATGTACATGTAGGTAGTAAATGTTACAAATTGGACTGTAAACAGATAACTTTTCGATGGCATATCAAGCAGAGGGAGCTTCAAGGTAAAAAAATGTGGAGAAAATAGCAAAACGGCTCTTTAGGAAGGATACTCACAAACCTCCTAAATGACAGTTGGTGTGATCATTTCATGTCGAAGTTAAAATTTAGACTATTTTTTGGCTAAAAGGCTGTACAGCTGGGCGTAGACCAAAAAAGGCTGAATACATTTGTTTTCTGGAGACTAATAGATTTAATTCAAGCGGACGTTTCATGGCACTTGAAGGAAGTTACTTGTACATACATACATACCCAGTGGTCAATTTTGCATTATATTTGTAATAAACTTGCGACGCATAATTGTTCAGTGCCCTTTTTTTGTCTGTTATTCCTAAATTAATGTTTACCTCATTTTTTAATCATTTTTTGTTATCCTTGCCTCCATCAATTTTGATAGACGAGGTACTATTTTTTGTCCGGCATGATTGATTAAATCTTTTCACCTTTCATTTGCCAATTTCTGGGACTTGTTGAAGTGCTGCCCTTCGGGAATGTGAGTTGAACACTAATCTCGTAGGCAAATTCTTTGATGAGTCTAGGCGGTATTCCATCAGGACCTAAGCTTCACCTTAACTCAACATATACAGTTCCCATGGTTACAGATGAGGGTCTGGCTTGTGTGCAGGCAAAAAAAAAGCGGGCAGTTTTGAAATGTCCAATGGTGTAAGACCAGATGACACATTGACAAATTGATCATTGATAGTATTAGCAATGCCATTGTGATTACTTGCACATACCCCTGGGACATGCTGAGTTCAGTAAAAATATTTCTTATCATGACTTTAATCTGTTGGTGCCAGGTTTAGTATTTTAATTTTAAAGTCAGCCATCGGTAAAGTATTTTTAAGTAACACAATGCTCTGTTTAAGAGGCCAACAGCAGCTTGTTTTAGCCCTTCTAAAACTAGGGGCAACTACAGTTTTTTTTCTCCAAATTATAAACACTTTGAGTTTGAATTGTAAATGTTCTTAATTTGAAAAAAACTGCAAGAATATCAAACGTTTGTAGCCTAAACAGGTTCACGTTCAATGCAGCTAATTGCCCTTTCGTCAAATTCATGACTCATCAGTTGAACATTAATGAACTTACCGAGAGCTGTATTATTTTTCTACGAAGCAGTAATATCATTTTTAGTTCAATAAGGCAAACAAAAATAACTATTCTGCTTCCGGTTTTCCTACCGAACCTATTCTGACAGCCCTTATATACCCTAATTTTTTGATAGCAATATGAGGAAAAAACACCCAAATCATATATTTCTACATTTTTCCCTTGACTGCCTGCAGCCGCCTCCATTTGATCGTACACAAAAAAAATTTTATTCCCTACCTACTGTACATACCCTATTTTCGAATGCTACGTAATCAAGCAGAACTATTTTTGGGGCCTAACTAAACGTCGGTGGATTTTTCGTTGCGATGTCTCATTCAAAAGTGAATAACTTTTATATTGAGAGGAAAATTGCAATTGGCAAATGGAGTTTTCAAAGTGAAACTAGCGCAGGAAATGTCCATCTAAAACAATACGTTAAAAGAACAATTTTTATCAATCTTTAAACAGAACCAGAATTTAAAAACGTGTCTTCTGCTTCCGATCAGCTCCCAAAAGTCATAGAAACAGTAATTCATCGCAAAGTTTGTCGAGCACTTCGCTGGGACCACCTACGAGCGAAGTTGTGCACCTGTTATAGCCCCCTCTAACATATAAATTATGCAAATCATTACTATCAGCGGTGGTATGGTACTAGTGTGCAACAGGTCTGAAACTTTGCAAGTACCGCCGGTGCCGCGCAGGCTGCGATAGGTTAGCCACCGATTTCATCTTTTGAGTTAACCGTAATGTCGGAATTTTGTCAGAGTGATCAAATGATATCCAAGGTAAATTCGAACTTGGTTAGCTAGGATGTATGAACTTATTTGGCGTAGACACGTCCTCCATTTGTGAATCGTCTCGAGTGGGAACGGGACGTTTTAGCTAGTACATGTACGTGTATGTGCACACAGTGGCCTACATAGATGCCCAGTCAACTGCACCATGCAGCTGAAATGAACAGGCCATCGAAATCTGCTCTGTTGTTCTTAGACTTGTGACTTGGATCTCACGAATGACAAATTGATGACAGCATGGAACAGAAATTCAGGAAGTAGCGTACCATTGACATTGTGTGATGTGCACAACAAACGGACTTCAACCATGGAGCTATAAAAAAAGATGCGTCAACTACTTCGTCACATTATTGCCTCTTCACGTAATCCAAGTGCAAGGCTGGCGCAGTCATGATGATGCTTTACAGCTGGAAGGGAATGTCCAGATTGCTAACTGTTCTTGTGATTGGGACAGTTTATTTAATGCTATGCTTTGCGGCTGTACCGACCCTTTTACCGAGTGAGTCCAAGGAAGATCATGAGAACCAACCGACCAAAATCCAAGCTGTGCAGGTGGAGGCGTGGCATGCCTCAGCCAAAAGGGGGGGACGGTCACGGAACATCTTCTTTAGCAATGAGGGACGAGAGGAAGTTAATCAGCCTGCAAAGGGTGAACCCCATATAAATCTGGACCCCAAAACGTTGAATATTTCGAAAACATTTTTGGACTCGAAAGAATTCAAGAAAGCCAACATTCCAACGACATTAAAAAATAACTTTAGGCAGACTGAACTGTCGGACGTTTTTATTGGGGTGAAGACAACGGAAATCTATCATGACACCCGGTTACCCGTGCTCTTTGAGACGTGGCTTGACAGCTCTGATGTCAGAAAACAGGTACAACTCTTACTCTTTGGTTTTATCTCCTTTGGTTTTGTTCCTAACCCTCCTGCTTTTTAAAAGGTCACAAACCATCAACAATTCTGTCCACTCCCGTCTCCCAAGGCATAGGCCTACTTTTAACAAACCAATAGGAGTCGTGACCTATACCCTACTCATAATATGGCTCAAAATACATGTTTTCAAAGAACTTGACTAGATACAAATTTAGTACTCCTAGAACTATGAAGCTCCACGTAGTGAGCTCCTAGAACTATGAGGCTCCACGTAGTGAGCCTCATAGATCTTGAAGCCCGCAAAATTGCCTGCAGCACAAAACACTAATAAAGTACAAAAACATCCATCAAAATGGAGACATTTCACACAGAACCGCTGCACAGAGTGCCCCAAACTCCGTACTACACCTCATGACATAGGCCTACTCACAAAATATGGGCAGAACAAACATCGCTGGATTTTGTCGGTTTTGCTAAAATGATGAAAAATATGCCCTTTCCGCACTGAGCCAACCTGACACTTGAAATATGTGAAACGTGCACGCATATGATCGGCGATGATTTTCGGTTCGCTCGGAGTGCGCGGGGGCACGATGTGCCGTACCTCCCGCGGCGCGCTCAGCGAACCATCATGAGGCTCACTACGTTGAGCCTCATAGTTCTAGGAGTACAAATTTAGCTGTATGTTTGAAAGTAGGCCTACGTTAGACATGGAAGAAGTGAGAAGTATAGCACTGGAAGTATAGCACTGGGGGAAATTGATGTGTAAATATATAATCATGATAATAATTGTCCATTAAGCATGTTAAGTATTGTGGGAAAGATTTCCGTACTACACACTGTAGGCCACCACTTTTTTTCAAGTGCCAAAACGTTGCATGCTTTATGGTTATTCCGTCCACTTTCCCTTCTCTACTCTCACCCTCTCCTTTCCTTTATTTCTGTTTAGTAATCAGTCACTTACTTATCGAGATTCGAACCTCGGACTCTTGCCTAAAACACAACACTTTACCGCTAGACCGAGCACGATCGCTTGTTCCAATTAACAATCTTTGCACGTATTTAAGGTACCCATTGAAATATACTAAATATTCATGAGAAACTGTTGCACTCTCATTGGCTGGCTCATGCGTTGTCATGGTTGTCAATGTCATGTGTAATGTACCGCTAGACTTCTAGACACTTTAATCACTATGACCTGCTGCCTCAAACTTACATGTAGTTCTGCACGACGTGTGCATCCAAAATGTGCGAAAACGAAATACTGCAGAGCTTACACAAACCTTGTGCATGCATTTTGACATGCCTCTGAAAATGACTGATAAATTTATCAAAAAAGACTCCTGCTTGTATGGTCAATAGCCCTATCTGAAAGTTTTGAGAAAAAAATAGCTGGGCAAGTCTGGACAAGTTTGATAAAATTAGTTCAAGTGCACTTGGTGAGTTGACAATCAGATAAACTTTTAACTCGTAAAATGAACTTGTTTGCACTTTGCACGTTCTGGCATTAACTGAGTTCTAGTATCTTACATTTTTTTAGTGGGGAATGCCAGACTCTTAACAAAGTTTGCTTGAACAACACCATTGATATGCATTATTCTCCTTTGGATACGATTTTATGAAAAGGTAGCTTTCATTGAAAACTTTTATGAAGATGAGCTCAGGCAAGGGTAATTTTGTTTCTGAGTGGTATACACACACACCTCTATGCATACAATGCAAGAACACATTTGCCAAGTTTGCACAGAGATGTTGCCTGTATGCTCCGCCAGGCGCGGTTCTACGGGGGCTAGACAAAATTTTGTCTAGCCCCCAAAATAAATTCCAAAAAAAATAAAATTGCATTAGCAAAAAGAAGGATTGTGATGTACATGCGAACGGTCTCCCCCTAAAGAAATAGTCGTGTCAAGGGTGCACTTGTAGTTAATATACTGTGAATGATTTTAGGATTTAATTCGCGCTCCCCATAAAATTGCATGACCTCCCCCTATTGATTTTCGGAGGCCTAAGTGTCTGAAAAAAATAACCGGTCTACATTTCAGCACGCCTCCCTGAAAAAAATTTCTGGATCCACCGTGCTAGCCCCCCCAAATTATTGGTTCTAGAACAGCGCATGTGCTCCGCTGGTCATCTTTGTTAGCTTTACCCAGATTTTTGTTCCTGTATTAAAAGCTTTTTACACTGAACTTTTGGTAAACCTATATTTCACAAAACAGTATCAAGCAATGGCATAAGAGAACTGCATGGATCCAGCTGTTTTAGCAGAAAGATATCATTAACTGTATGTTATTTCAAAAGATTGCAAAAACACATCCCAAGGGCAAAAGAGCAAAAATGTCCTTCATATTGAGTAAAAATAGGTGTGTTGTGTGAAAACATCAAATCACTGATTACTTGGCAGTTATTCTATTTGGGTTTTGGAAAGTCTTCGTCATATTTCAGATCAAAACCCTGTTTCAGTTTCCTCAACAACTTTGGCCATGCTGCCTGATGTAATTATGTAATTGTAAAAATCATAACCATGCTCATGAGTAAACTGCCCTAGAAGTAACCTAAATTTCAGCACATCCACACGTAAACATACGGTGCGTGTAATATGCACAACGCGATTCAGCATAAAACGTCTTTGTTTTCACTTTTATTCCTAGATGGCAATGCTTGACATATGTCTATTATAGGGTAAAATCGTAAAAGTAGCTAAAAAAAATGACAAGTGAAAAATTATTGACTCCAAATCTCATTACATGTACTTAGATTATACGTGTTCCAGTATGTGTATATTTTTGAAAGAATATATGGTTTACAGTACACATTTATAAGCTGTTTTCAAACAGTAACCTCTAATTAGATTTCCTCTGGCTTCCTCTTACAATCCATTGATAGACTTTGCAACACATTGAGTAAAACACACGTACGCAAAAGTCATATCAATGTGGTAGGTGCATAATAATATCATTGGACAGACTGATAACCAATTTAGCCTTAGTTTTTTTCATTATATGAACAAAGCAGTTGAATATTGTTGTACTGATTTTGCTTTTCATTTGACAGATGAGATTGCATATGTTTAACGTCATAGAAGGTGTAATTTTTGTGGATTGTTTTGCACATTCAGTGTTTTGCACATGAATGTCTTCATCTCAATCACGTATTTGTCTTCTCCTTTCAGGCATATTTTTTCACGGATGCTGACAGTCCCAAATACTCTAAAGAAACAGGTTAGTATTGTCAATCCTTAAAATTGAGTTTTATGTGAAGTAATCCAGTTGTTACCAGATTTTGGTACAATGTTTTTAAAGGGAATATCATGAATACATCATTTGTAATTTTCAGAAATGGATGGAATTGGGGGGTTGGAAATATATAGCAAATATAGTTACACTGACTTTTTTGAGGTTTTGGGTTCGAAAATGCTAAAAAAACCAAGAAAAACAATCATTTTCCTGTAGTCTGGTTCCCTGACTCCATATAAGAAGAAACAGAGCAGTTTACATACATTGGGTAATTGTAAGGTCAGGGAACCAGTCTAGCTGGCTCGTACCCGTTCATAGGTTTGTAATCGATTGCAAACAAGTGCGATTGTCAGTTGGTGCCAGTATTTGAAAAAAAGCCAGTTTTTTTCCAACGCTGATCAGCCGATCAGCGTTGGAAATTGATACAAAAATACCACTTTTCTTGAAAATGACAGTACACCAGGTGCCATGATTTTACAGGATGCTTTACACTGTCATTCACTAACAGTCCAGCAAGGTACTTCAAAATGATTTGGTAGTTTTATTTTTTGATGTTTGCAAATGTTGTATTTGCCCTTTAAGGGTTTTTATATTATAGGCCTAAAATAAAACAATTGTGATGTATTCAGCATGCGCTTGTAATGGTACCATTACTTGTATAAATTTTCATGTACATGTAGCTAGATCAGCAGATTGCCTTGTGTGTAAGCAAAATCCAACTGCTCTGCAGATTCACTTGTTCAGCAGAAGTCACCAGAGAACCAGAGGCAATTAGTAAATTCATTGCATGGCAGTTTGACTGATGTCCAAATTATTTCGGGTGCGTTCAATTAGCTCTTAAACCATGTTGATTCGGGTATAGACAAGAGTCAGACTAATCCAGTGCTCAAACGCAGGCCATCATGATCCTCATAGCCATAGCTACCGGTATTGACAAAATGCAATTTGTGGAAAAAGTGAGGACGTCACGACTGGAATAATAGCCTCTAAAGTGGCAATGAGACCAATGAATAACTACATGTAGAAATGTGTTTGTGGACAAACACTGAGCTGTTTCGACCATTTTAGTAATGACTGCCGTAAAGGAGTTTCATCCAGGTCGAATGAACATGTACATGCGTATTCATGTATACAAAAAGTGTCCATCCTACATGTATGTAAAAAAAAAAAAAATGTTCATGACGTCATGATGATGGCACACATTTTTTGAAATTTCCTGTATCTATCTACGACCTAACAAACCTTTTGCCAAAAAAGAATTTTGAATTAACCACGTTCTATCGATGAGATATGACTGAAAGGTCCACAAATTGAATAATTCATATAAAATCTTATGATGACGTCATCGAGACGTCACTGCATTTTTTGTTTATAGACAAAAATATATTTTTGTCCATATTCCACTTCCTGGAATATCTGCATACCGAGATTGAACCCAATCGGACCTCAGGTTCTCTAGATATAGTGACTTACGTGTAAACTATGCAGTGTTAGGATGATGTCAAGTGACACGTGATGACGTCATGATTCGACCTGAATCTTCAGATGGTGGTCTAAGTGTGTGCCAGGTTTGAAGTCGATCGGACCGTATTTCATATAAATTTTGCAAAATTTGCAGAAAATATTAAAATCTGAAAAATTCATAAAAATTCAGACGATGACGTCATGATCACGTCACTTCAGATTTTGAATGCTGTTATTTATACCTACCTACCCACCAAGTTTCATAAAGATCGGACATACCCTTTTATGTGAATCAAAAAATCACGTTTTTGATGACGTCACACATTTTATGAAATTTTGTGCATCTATCTTTCACCTCACAAACATGTTACAAAAAGAATTTTAAATTTATCACGTTCCATTGATGAGATTTGAGTAAAAGGTCCAAAAATTGCATAATTTATATAAAATCACATTATGACGTCATCATGGCGTCACTGCTATTTTTGTCTATACGTAACACGTCCCGGAATACTTGCATACCAAGTTTGAACCCAATTGGACCTCCGGTTTTGTAGATATAGGGTCTTAAAGTATGCACCTTTAAGATGACGTCATGTGACACATGATGACGTCATGATGATGTCATGATTCGGCATACATCTTCAGATGGTTGTTTAAGTGTGTGCCAGGTTTGAAGTCGATCGGACCATATTTTATATAGTTTTTTTCAAAACTTGAAGAAAATATTAAAATTTGAAAAATTCATAAAAAATCAGATGATGACGTCCCTTCAGATTTTGAATGCTGTTATTTATACCTACCTACCCACCAAGTTTCATAAAGATCGGACATACCCTTTTATGTGAATCAAAAAATCACGTTTTTGATGACGTTATGATGACGTCACACATTTTACGAAATTTTGTGCATCTATCTATGACCTAACAAACCTGTTACAAAAAGAATTTTGAATATACCACATTCCGTTTATGAGATATGAGTAAAAGGTCCAAAAATTGAATAATTTATATAAAATCACACGATGACTTCATCATGACGTCACTGCAATTTTCGTCTATAACACGTCCCGGAATACTTGCATACCAAGTTTGAACCAAATCGGACTTCCGGTTCTGTAGATATAGGGCCTTGAAGTATGCTCTTTTAGGATGACATCACATGACACGTGATGACGTGATGACAACGAAAAGTTTCGGCATACATCTTCAGATGATAGTCTAACTGTGTGCCAGGTTTGAAGTTGATCAGATTTGAAAAAAGGCAAAAAGTGACTTGTAGAACGAAAACATGTGTTAGGCCTATCCTATGAGAAAAAAAGTGGAAAAAGAAAAAAAAAGAAAAACTAGAAATTGTGGTTGTGAACAACCACAGAGCTGTTCCCAATATTGATTATCTGTTGGACCCATAGACATATAAGTAGAGATCTAAGTCTGTTTGCAACAGAACATTCGGCTTTTCTGCATTAAGATTTGTTTTAATCAATAATACGTCCCTGATTTGTTTTAATCAATAATACATCCCTGACTATACATAAACATAAAATCTGTCAAGGTTAGCCGAAAAATCGGCTAAAACGGTCACTCTGGACGGACAGGATTGGGCCTCAGCAACACGTGCGCTGCGGGCTGACTGACATACGATATGTACAACGTGCGTGCATGTACATGTACATTGTGGACGTCATGTGCATGTTTTAAAGCAGAGGTATTGTCAATCTGAAGTTTTAAGCATGCGTAGGGCATGTCCGAGTTTGTTTATTGCCTCGAAGCTTTGAAATGTTTTAGACCTGCTCTTAAATCGACAATTAAAGTAAAAACTAATATAAAAACTGCCATGGTTGATTTTTAAGGAATTTTCAAAGGAAAAGGGGTTTTTTCATTATAACTTCCTGTCTGATGACGTCATACACCTTAAACTTCGCACACGTCTTAAGTGGGTCACGGTCATCATATATACACCAATATTTAGGCGATTCCGACAAACTTCCCCACAGACATCTATTCAAAATACAACTTTGAAAATTTTCAACCTGTCGCTAGAGGGCGCTCGAAGATTGCATGACGTGATCGGTAGATGATTTGAAGAATACTATTAGCTAAGAGACTAACACCGTTGAAAGCAAGTTCATATCTATTACCACTTTTAAATAATAAGCCACTTCCGGTTTTGGCCTTTTTCGACCGGAAGCAAGGGTCACGTGATTGCACGCACACTGAATGAAATAAAGATCTCAACCTACTCTACCACTTGCCGGCAACAGAATGCTGCGGACACGTACGGTTGATTTCTTATGCATTTTTAAATATTAAAAGTGTCACAATTGAATTGCCTATAAATAAACACCTGATGTTGTTTGAATTTGCTTGGACAAAGAGTGATCTAAATGAATTACTGGCAAACAGTCAAAAATGCCCTTTGAAAATCGACAATTTTTTCTAAATTTTTGTGTACAAAGTCTATGGGAGAAATTAAATATTCAAAAATCTATAATAAATTAGTCGATGACGTCACCATGACGTCACTTTCCGGGGAACATCTCTGCTAAAAGGACTATGACTATGCTTAATTTGAATGATGTATGACAAAGATTAATACCAAAAGTGGCACTGAGAAAAAACGTGTACAAAGTTTATGGGATTTAGCCGACAATAAGGAGAAAAAGAATATAAAATGATTAGAACAAAAGAAAGGCTTTTCCGCTTTTTTGTGGAAAAGCCAAAAATAACAAAAACAAGAGCTGTTTCGGCGTGTATACCGAAACAGCTTATTATTTTTGGACTAATAATGTTGATTTTTGGGTCCACTTGATCCTTCCCGCTGTCTGGTCACCATTTTTGTCAGCGTCTTGAAATAAACAACGCAATGCTTGTGACATATTTCCACCACTGACTCTGCTCCACGAGCAGGGTCTTTGGTGGCTGACCTGGGTGAGCCCTGAGAATGACGTCAGAGCTAATCAAAAGGCACGGGGCTGACCTGAGTGGACCTGGATGAGCTAATTGACCTCACCCTTCAATGCCTGTACTGTAGAAAATGTGCTTTAATATTAGTCCATGACAATAACAACAGATCGCATGATTAAATGTAACTAATTGTGCTACAGTTCCTGAGTAACAAAGACGTTTTCTAATCTCACTATTTTTTTCTCACTATTTGTATTGCAGGTGGACAGTTAATTAATACACACTGTGCTGCCAAGCATACAAGGTACAGTACATGTACAGTGTACATGCACACCCATGTTATAAATAACCAAACAATTTCCTTTCAAATAAACTAATCTCAGACAAGCCTACATATTTTTTAATTTGTGAGAATTTTTAACATGTGATATTGTGTGATGCATTATAATTTTTTCGTGTACTTTTTTTTGTATATCATTTTAAAATTCTTTAAGATGATCATGTTATAAACAAACAAAGATCATGCATGTATGAACACTTACATTGTGAGTTCTTCCTCACATGCCAAATAAATGACAAACAGGCTGAGCATATCGTTAAATGTTAAGTTTGAAACCTACCCTGTTTAGGACCACACAAACTCAACAAAGAGGTGAAGTTTCCCTAAAATAGCAGTTGTTGTTCAGCAGTTTCCTCAAATAGCAGTTGTTGTTTAAAAACACGCAGTAGGCCTATAAATTATCAACGGTTGTTTTTGTTTGGAAACCCACATGGAAAATCAATACACCTCAATACTTGAAGTTTAATCTTAAGCTATACTTCCAGCAAATTTACGACCGAAGTTAAAGATATCGTTTCGGTTTGCGGTAACACCATGTGGTAATAACTACTGCTTAGAAGATATTAGTTCTGAAAAGAACTTGTCCTGCTTATTATCAACTTTGCTAAGTAGTTTTTTGTTCTGATAAGAACAAAAAACAGCTGGACTGTTCTTATCAGAACAAAAAACTACTTAGCAAAGTTGATAATACTTAATAGGCAGGACAAGTTCTTTTCAGAACTAATATCTTCTAAGCAGTAGTTATTACCACATAGTGTTACCGCAAACCGAAACGATACCGATACCCCACCATGCAAAGCCTCAAATCGTATAACAAAGTTAAAGATCTTATGAAAAAGAATGTGCTTTGTTGTTCTATTATTTACAGGCAAGGCCTATGCTGTAAAATGGGCGCCATTTTCTCTATGTACTTGCAATCTGAAAAAAGGTAAACCTTCCTGTACAATTTTCCTTTAATGGGGTCATTTTCCCTTGGATACTGATTAAATTTTCCCAAAACATGTTGTAACCACGAGCAATTATTATAAAGAACATGGACTTACATATCAGTACAACAAGTACTTCCCAGATTTAAAAAAGTAGGTATTTTTTCCTCCTTCCTTAACAAGCATTGTCTGTTTCATGTTTAAGTGATGGAGTAAGTTTTACAGAATGCTCATAGTGAGATACAGGTAGTAATAAAAATAAAGAATCTTTGCTGAACTGCCCTTCTCAACTAGTTACAGTTCATTGCACATCAATCAAGTTGAATAAACTTCTTCACACATTACTTGTATTTATTCATTTAATTTTGTTGGGTTTTTTTAGATGGTGGTGTAACGTGGATGACGATAATTACCTGAACATAGACAATTTATTGAAGTTGTTACGATCCTACCAACATGACAAAGACTACTACCTTGGACGATCCAGTACCTCAGCAGAAATTACTGTTTATGATGTCGGTGATAAAACTGTAAGTCGCAAACACATTGTAGACCTGAAATGACTTGAGCTGTCTTTTAACATTGGAATTTGGAATTTCAGAAAGTATGCATATTCTCTGTCAAATGAGCTCTCAATGACTCCAAATGTTGATAAATCAAAGTGAACTGGAAGACTGCCACCATCAAGACGGAGGAGTAGGTGGGTGTTGGGGGGCAGTGCAGTTCCACAGGTTCAAGTGCTCTGCCAGCAAGTGTTTTTTTAAATTATACAGAATTATCCCTAACCACCAAAGAGTTAATTTGGGGTAAAGCACCACATACTACAAAATGCTATGAATACTGTGTCCACTTATAGTTACACGTATACCCTGAAGTAGTTCATACTACAGTTTACAACTAGAAGTACTTTTTAGTTTTAGGTGAGGTCAGGGTTGTATCTGAAACAAATTTTGGGAACTTCAAAATGTTCATATACGTAGCATATAGAACTAACAACTATTGACCCATTAGTTTATAATTTCACGGACTATGCAATTACTTTGTAAATTTGAAAACTCTGGCTAACAGGGAATCATTATTTGTCCCTTCAGCTTGACAAGAGTAAAATCAGTCGGACGAGATCCACAAGACGCCAAACCACCTTCTGGTTTGCCACAGGAGGAGCTGGTGTGTGTATCTCTCGCTCTCTTGCCCTGAAGATGAGTCCTTATGCTGGGTAAGTCCAGGCGTTTAGTGGGTGGTAGACTGGAAAGTCTTGTCATCAAATCCTTTTTTTCCCTGTCCAACAAGCATATGCTGCTACCTTAGAAATTCATCCCAAGAAACTAAACATGAGTGGTCCGAGTAAGTGGGCTTGGATTAGTGGTCAGACTGAGTATTTGGATGAAAAATGTATCCAGAAAATGTCTGAGATAATGTAAGCAAGAGGACTTGTATATCCTTTTACAAATCTGCGGATCTTTCTTGCATATCTGTGTCATATTCAGACCTCCCATTGCAATTGCCACTGTGAGGGCCTTTTTAACCCCCTAGGCTCTGTTTGCTAGGAACCATCCTCAATCCCCCAAAATTGTGCACTTTGTTCAAATGAAGGATACCCACTGCCTCAATCCTTCAAAATCGTCAGACTGTCCTGCCTCTCAAAATGCATTCATCTTCAATCCTCCTCTTCTTCAAATACCATTTTCTCCTCAATCCTCCAAAATCAAGCTGTGGCGAATGAGCATTCATTCTCAATCCTCTACAGTCCTCCAAAATTGTATGTTGTATTCATCCTCCGAAACTGCCCAGATGACTTTGGACGATTGAGGAAGGTTAGGGTTAATGAGATTAATAACGTTTGATAACGGGGTATTGGTGGATGCAAAAAGGAAAAAAATAGTAGGAGGGTGTATTAGGGAACCCTTGAGATGGTCATGGTGAGGGAATTTGGGAAAGGGAGTGTGTGTAACCATCAGCTGGATAAAATCAGGGGTCATTGTATTGTGAAGTGGGAGGGGGGGCTAGGCAATGCTGCAGGGTGAAAATAATAGTTGCTATTTTCAAAGGTGAGTTTGGAATGTGGGAAATAAAATTAGACTACCTATATTCGGCCTTTGATTGTTTTTTTTCAATTGTGCATGGAATCACCATTGTTACGATAAAAACAGAGCAGAGAGCTAAGCAACACTATAAACATATCAACATCCTGCCAGAATATTGATATAACCCACAGGTATAAAGGTTGACTGTTTCCTGGTTAGGATGATTTGGCCCACTCTCTGCAATTTGTTTATTACCCTTTTGTCAGTTTGCTTTTATCAAAAGGCGAATGCAAGTGTGAGAAAATTTGGGGCCAGTTATTTTTCTTTTATTTGATAGTGACTTCACTAATCTAGGCCTCTGGATGCCCATTCAGTGGTCGGTCCCTGGCCTGGTAGGGTGATGTATGTTTAATTTGAGGTCGGGTCAGTGTTACAGACTTCTTGAGTACAGGAGGAAAAATTTGCCAGACCCCCCCCCCCCCACAAAAAATTGGCTACCAGCCAAAATGTCATGTGATGAATTCGTCGTGTGCCCGGCAGAAGGGCATATGTGCATATGCCCTTATGCAATAGCGCGTAATGACCAAAATGTTCCCAGCAAAAGGGCATATGCAGAAAACTGCCTCCATTTTAATGAAATTTAAACATTTTCATCAGAAATTAATACAAGTTGTTCAAAAACTTATGATTCATACGTTTGACAATTTTCAAATCCATACGATTTATATTACATGTGGGAGAACATTAGATACATAATGCGAGCGGGGGAACAATAGAACCTTTCAATGCAATTTTCTTGAAAATGATTTTTATGTCAGAACGCTCATATGACCTTCTGCCGGGCACCCGACGAATTGTGATTGGTTCTTGGCGGAGGTTTGCTATTAGTCTGTACATTCACAAAGCAATATTTTCTACATAGCATATTTCTAAAAGTGGGCCTTGATAAATTTTTGCCACCATCATTTTTGAGTTTGCTACGGAAGCTTGAATTGCCTTCCGCGATACCGCGTTACCGCGATAATTTATCACAGAAATCAGGAAATCAAAGATAAATCCTTCCGCGATACCGCGTTACTGCAATAATTTATCACAGAAATCCAGAAATCAGAGATACCTTTTCCTCGATACCGCGTTACTGTGATAATTTATCACAGAAACGCGGTATCGTTGAATGATTTATCTTTGAATTCTGGATTTCTGTGATAAATTATCACAGTAACGCGGTATCCCGGAAGGAATTATCTCTGATTTCTGGATTTCTGTGATAAATTATCGCAGTAACGCGGTATCGTTGAATGATTTATCTTTGATTTCTGGATTTCTGTGATAAATTATCACAGTAACGCGGTATCGAGGAAAAGGTATCTCTGATTTCGGGATTTCTGTGATAAATTATCACAGTAACGTGGTATCAAGGAATAGGTATCTCTGATTTCTGGATTTCTGTGATAAATTATCACAGTAACGCGGTATCGCGGAAGGAATCATCTCTGATTTCTGGATTTCTGTGATACATCATCGCAGTAACGCGGTATCGCGGAAGGATTTATCTTTGATTTCCTGATTTCTGCGATAAATTATCGCGGTAACGCGGTATCGCGGAAGGCAATTCAAGCTTCCGTAGTTTGCCCCCCCCCCCCAAATAAAGGGGAAATCTAAATAGTGCATTAAACAAGTGGATATACTGATATGAGAAGTCAGAACAATATACCTAGTTCCATTGGCTGATGATTACTTTTGCATTCATTGAGTGTCAACCAATAGCAGTCAGCCATATCATAGTAACTGGCCCCTAATTGGCCAGTTTGTGACCTGCTAATGTTTATTGATAATCATTGACCCGACTAAGCCCTAGCAATATGTCTTCTATTGGCTAGGCATATAGCCTGTCCTACCAGGGTCATCAGTAGAGTAGACCCTTGGTATGGTGACCTAGTACATGTATTGTATTGATTAACAGTTTGAACGGTTGTAGCCTTTTTTTTACGATGAAATGACCTTTTTAAGTTTTGAACAGTTTGCACTCTTCAACAGATCAAAGATTTTTTTGTTACTATGGAAGGGGGAGTTCTTTTGGCACCTTTTTTACATTCCAGACATCCACATTAATGTTTGGTCATTAGAAATAAAAGATCACAAAGGCCAACTGTGGGTAAACAGCAAGCTTGGATTGAAAGCATATATTGCACAGGTTGTAAACTGTTATTTTTCAAGGGATTGTTAGTGTCTATTTGCTGATAATGAATATTGCAAATATCACATGCAAGTAGAAAAGATTACAAAATTTCAATACGACGAGCTAAATTTATCATGTTTGCTAAACGCAAATTTTGAATCAGAGGATTTGAATGTGTGACTTGAACTATGAAAGTGATCTATATGAACTGGTGTAAATGTCGCAAAAAGGGGGTGAAACATGTTCCTTTTTAACTTTTGATGATTTAATTTTGAAAATGTGGCTAAAAAAATATAGAGATCTTTTGACCCATCTGTTCATAAAAAGCTTGTTTTCTTCAGTACAAAATTGCAATATTTAATGTCAAGTTTCACTTGTTTTACAAGGCTTGTGAAAAGATTATCAGACCGCCCCTAACAGCCAAAATATTTTGTCTGCAGTACCGGTATATCAAATTTATTATTACATATATTCCTCATGGTTTATCAGGGAGAGGGGACTTCAGCATGGTAACGTGAGTTGCAGTATAAGTTTGCTACTTTAGTTAGACGAAATTCTCTTGATGATGAACTGTTTAAATTGTCCAGTCATACATCGGTAGTTTTGTGCATACATACGTACTACATATGCATGCCCAACCTTTGGTTCTGTACTTGTCTGCTTTCCATGCATGTATTGTACAAAATAGGGACCATTAGAAATGGTCAGCATGCAGGATACGCAAGTTGCTTGTTAGGCAGAGTAAAATAAATAAATAGTTACTTGTCTTGCTATAATTTAAAAATTTAGACAGGAGGCAGGCATTTCCCCCCCCCCCCCAAGACAACATGCAAGATGGCAGATTTTCCACATTATTGCTAATTTGCATTCCACATCATCATGTTAAGATAAGCATATGACTATGAGTTGGTTAAATACCCAAAATGGTAAAATAAACAGGTACATGTACATGTACCAGGTAGCTTTTAAGAGCCCCACACCATTTCTAATGTTGCCTATTGTGTTGACATACATGTACAGGCATGTACGTCTGTGCTTACAACTTCAGTTCAAGTGGCACTGGCAGCCACTCACTGATTTCTCGGGCAACTGAAATAAAATCTCAGTGTAGATTTCAATGGGCAAGTATTCGTGAATAGTGGCTTTAGGGTCAGTTCATACTTAGCAAGGATAATCCAATAGTTTCATTGTGATGATTGTTGTCATTTCATGAATCAAGAAACAAAGTTCCATTTGCTGGTTTTTGGCCTTACACAGACAAGTGTACATTTTACAAGTCATGTGTAAACTACGCCCCCACCTTCCAACAACCTGTGCAGTACTGGGGTGTCTGCCTTGACCCACTTAGGGCTTGCAGGGATTTAACTGCTGGCTTTAGGGAATGTAACCTTTACAATCCCTCCCAGAATAAACCAGAGATGGAATAACAAGGTATTGGTGATCTCAGCGGGGAATATTTGCATGGATTGTACCACACACTGTACACACAAAAAGCAGGCAAGGACAAATGGCATAGGTGCATTATAAAACTCATTCTGTGCTACAAAAACCATTGGCCAAGAGACACTGACAACTTGCGAAGGAGTTGTTTAACTAACATTGTGAAAAAGTTGTTGTTTAATGGGCTGCACGCAAAAATACCGCTACAGATGAGCACTGAATTCCACTGTCAAACTAATGTGTGAAGAATATATAATGTGGTGCTTTCTTCAAATATTGCAGTGTGATTTAGTTTCGTTCAAATCCGTATTAGGATCCAGTTCACAAGTAACGTCGGCTTCAATGAGCTACATGTATGTACGCGCATAGGAACTGCGTGGCTCTTGCTTTTCTGTCCTTCTTTCCTGTTAATGTGTTTTTGAGGTACATTTTTTTGAGTTTTAGTTATTAATACCGTGTACATTTATAGGAAATTTGTATTTTACTTGTTTAATAGCATGTCTTTCATCACATTCCGTGCATATGAATCAATACGCTACGTGACAATGCGCGTAATAGAATTCAACCCCAAAGTGTGCAAATTTTACACGCACCTGTTTCATTTAGCAGATATCCAGCTAGATTCATGAAGAAGTACGTATGAAAATTGGGGGAAAAAATACATGTATAACAATAAATCTGAGAAATAGAGTTGAAACGTACAAAGCACTCATACCTTAGTCTGTGCTGCGCTGAAAGCCTACACAGTTTATTATCTTGACAACAAATACACATTCCTTGCTTTATTGACAGACAAATGGGTTCACCAAGGAGGTTATGATACCCATTAGAATAACTGATTTTTGAATGCCAACAGGATTTTTTCTCAGATTGCTTTTGAATTTGCTGTTGCCAGAATGATTGAAAAAACAGTCTGTCTACGTACATGTTTACAAAAGAAGTTCTTGCCCATATTCATTTTGTGCATGTGTATATGTTTCATTGCTGTGTCTGCATATAGTTCCCTTTATATTTTTTTATTCCAGTCTATTAAGGAAGCATAAAACTTACAAGCTATTTCCTGCCAGTAGTAATTTCATTTCCATGGGTATAATACAGGTTTGTATGTATGTATAAGACAAATTGACTTTCAGTCCTGTCTTCTCACCCTCGGCTACCATTGACTGTTCAAACTACATTGAGTAATTTTTCACCTTCACAGAAACGGAACAAACCCTACCACTTGGGTAATATTTTGTAAATTAGAAATACCCATAGGAGCGATTCCATGAGAAAGTGGACACGGCTGAAAAGTAGATAATTTTAATAAAATCTTTAGAAATACAACCAATACAACCTTAAATGTGGTATCAAATTAAAGGGGCCAACAAGGCTGTTGATTTGAGGGGTGTACCAGTGAGATGGGAAATGGTTAGGCGTTGGTTTTTTTATTTGTGTAGAAAAACTTATTTATTTTACTTACTGGATTTTAGGTAGTAATTTTGGCACCTTGTTTTTACATGCAAACTGGAAGTATTATTGTGAGTTTTTGATTTTCAGATGGGGAAAGGTTCATCCCAAAAGAGTTTTTTTTTTTGTGATCGGAACTTTCTTATGTGTTTTATCTTGTACATGTACCAAAGATGGGTGGACCAACTGTAACGTGAGTTACTGTAACATAAGTAACCGAAATATATCCCTCTAGAGATGTTATGATCGATTTTTTAAAATAATCATTATATTAACCTAAAACTTGCACCCTAATGATGTAAGGGCACTGAATGATGTACAGTTCACTGTATGAGGACACTTTTCAAATGCAAGGTACCTGGTACTGAACAATTTTTCTGTGTCAAGTTACGTCTGTGTAACTTGAATATCGACAAAAACTTACTGCCAAACCAAAGCTTTTTATTTGTAATTTAGTCACTTAATTTCAAGGGATCTTCTGTGAGAAAAAAAATATACCCTAAATACTTGGACTTTAAAAGAATAACAGTAAAAAGATGACAGAAGACCCCTTCTACCGGTACATGTAACACGAGTTACCATGAAATTGCCCATAGGCATTATAGAAAGAAAAAATTCTTAAAAACATCTAATAAAGTTGAAAAGGAAAAGGCCTTTTAGATTTACCAGTTTTAAAAATCAGCAAATACATGTAACTAAAAAGTGTATGGATTTGGCCTTGAAATTTGTGGCAATTACACTATGTATGTACATGTATGTATTTACAGCCCCAGGAAAAAAAATAAGCTATTTCAATTTGGATGATTGCTCATGCATCTGAGGTGGTATTTATAAGTCCCTTTAATAATCTGTGGCTGGCTGAGAGTGTGGGGAAGTCCCTCCCAACCCACCAGCTGATTAACTCTGCATGCTCCTTCCTTCAAGTGACCAACCCACTCCACCCATTCCAAAATTTGTATCCTTGTGGAGACATTTCTTTGTTCCCGTGTAGTAAAGTGTTCAATTTTGAAAGTGAATTTTCAAAATGCTCTTATTTTAACCAAAATAAGTTTCCTGGGCTGAAATTTGGAATTAATATCCCTTTTCTAAAACTCTTCCATTTGCGACAAATAAACACACCTTGGAAATTCCTAGTTTTTGAGTAAAACCCATATACCTATTTCGTGAAAACCTTGTGGAGACCTATTCATCTATAGAAATTGCCCTGTGGAGACCTTTACAATGTTTTGTTCACTATTGTGTGAGAGTCTCCACAAGGCAGAGAATTCGTGGTCACTATTGTACCAATTGTTCCATGGATCACAAAGGACACAATGCATGACTAGAATGGATATCATGACTTTGGCTAGGCTCCATTCAGCGGGGCCATTCAGACAGAATCCAAGCACAACAGGGGAACATGTCCAGGCAGTGGTAAACCAAAGAATGAATTGCAGGTTACTGTTATCTTTATGTGTGTGCTTACAAATAACATACTACCAGGATTTGTTTGTTTTCTTAACGGTGGATTAATTGTTGATGGTAGATACGTACTCTGGCAGTTATGATTGATAAAAAACTACCAGCATATTATCTGATAGAATTTGTTGAGAAAAATCCTTCAATTAGGGTCTAGACAATGCTTTGCTGTTTCAGCATGGATGGAATAAAAGTATGACAGATGGTGGACAAAAGGCATTTATCATGCTAGACAGCATCCCATGGGCCTGCTCTAGGCGGCAGGCGGTTGAGCGCATGCATCTTTATATGCCTGACATGTTTCAACCTACCACCCACACTTGAATGAGATTGGTTACACTTTGGCTTGAATTGAATCCCGCCAAATAAGGACCATTGGTAGCTAGGCTATAGCCGTGTGATTTGCAATCACTAAAATTTGAATGTGTTAAAGCATGAATGTGTGAAGTGATTGCATCAGGGTTCAGTGCTCCTGGAAATAAGCAAACCACTGGGTTATCTGGATTTGAACCTGGGACCTCCGGAATATTAGTCGTGTTGCTCCATTAACTGATTTATAGCGCCGTAAATTGACAAGTCTCCTAGTAGCTTAATACATGTAATTGATAAACATCAAATTATGTTAATTTCTGTGACTTTGATCTATTCACGAAATTCACAGAATTTCTGATCTTAAAGGGTGTTTTTTTTGGGGGGGGGGTTCATTGTATGATTTGCTTGACTTCTTGGAGTATTCAGTCATCATGTGATATACATAATGGATATTCCATCCATTCATGTGGCAACCCCACAGCTGTACTCCTGTATTGGGTAGATCCATGCCCTATGGTTTACTCATCAAATAGGGCCTATGTCTTCCAAATTAAGTTAGCGGGGGCACAATTTGTGCTGGTACTGCAGATATACATTTATAAGCACATTTACATGCAAGTGATGTACTTGACTGTTATGTATGTAAACGCCACAGGCCATAATATTAAGAATACAGAAATGGAATGTTGGAATGGGTGCACACACAGACACCTTACAACAGGGTGGGACTTAATGGGTTGTAGATACTTTGTGTCATTATTGTCGTATCGAAATAATACGAGAACACTAAGATGCCAATTATCTCCTGTGATTTATAACACGGTTATTCATTGTTTCTTTTCTTTGTGACAGTATTGGGGGATTCCCACAAATATGCAACAGGATCAACTCACCAGATGACATGTCCATTGCATTCCTTATTGGTGAGCATGAAATATTTAAATACTTAAATAAGCATAATGTCGAAACTCTTCATTTTTTTCCAAGGGGAGGGGGGGGGAGTTCAGTAAGTTACAAAATTTTAAACACAAGCACCGTTTTAAAGCTCTGTCTACGGATCACAAAAAGGCCAGTGTTTTTTCAGCAAAATGAAAACAAATCACATGGGGATGTGTGTTTAAAATAAGAAGATAATTTTTTAACAAGCATGTTGATGGATATTAAAGTGAGTGGTGATAACAACGGTTTATCGGAAATTGTCAAGTAAAAAAACTCTTAAATGTTCGCGCGGGAATTTCCGAGATTTCTTCAAGTGCGCCATGTTCGGGAACACTCAACTGTATATATATATTATATTTGTGCCCAATTTCTGGACTCCACAGGGTTTGAATTTGGGGTTAAATTTCATGACACTAAATTGTTCACAAGGGTTCAACTTCAACAGCAAGAATGATTAAGTTAATAGTACCAGTATTTAACTGAATGAATTTGAAGTTTGTCAAAAGAAGTTTGACAACACTGCATGAGGAAAGTCAGGGGAAACGTCAAAGTGTGTCACGTTAGGTGGACTCCACTATACCAAGAGAATCGACTGATAAAAGAGCAAAACCCAGTGTCATAAATTGATTTTTAATTGGGAATAAAGTTGTAACTGGTTTTTAAACCAAAAACAAGCCAAGTCCAGCCCTGATTCCCAACATTTGTTGTGTTTGTTTGTGTCAGTTGATTTGTTAGGTGTTCCTCTGACCAAGATTAGTGATATGCATTCTCATCTAGCCATGCTGAGGAACTTGAATGAAAACCAAATCAAGAGAGCTGTAAGTAATCATGTCATTGTTTGGGACTGTCATTGTCCATTGTTCCTGTCATTGCCATCAGTTTGTGTCATTTACAGTAATCAGGTTGTTGGTCAGTCATCCTGTCATTGTTAAATGCTTTGTAAACTGTCAACTAAGTTCAATCAGTCTTAAAGTAGATCTGGGTCATATGGGGCCACTATTTTTTTCTTTGTTACATCTGATGCGGGTGGCATGGGTGGCTAGTGCGTAAAGCAATCGCTTTTCGCCACTGTGGCCCTGGTTCATTCCCAGCTACGACCATATGTGAGTCGAATTGTGTGTCCGTTCTCTCCTGTGCCACAAGGGTTTTTCTCCAGGCTCTCTAGTTTTCCTCCCTTTTAACAAAAAATCAAAACTTTCGATCTCTGGCTGTGCTCCATGGTCATATAATAATGGGCCGTATGTCAGAGGTGGCTTTACATGCTTGCAGCTCAACCACGTTGTAGCCACATCCTTCGCATTTCAGCTTCTCAGCTGCGAGTAAGGATGGTTAGCTCCAAAATTATTATTTTTGATTATTATGCATTCCTTAACCCTAAAGGAACACAACCCATCAAAGTTCAACAGCAGGTTTTGTTTAAATCTGTTGGGATAGGTACAGTACCCCTGAACAGATGGTCTTTTACACTGGGGTTGGCATACCTCCAGAAACTAAGTCTAACAGTGTGTGTGTACAATTTCTCATGTGGGTGTTGGAATAATTTGCCTGGATGGGTAATACGATCGTCTTGCAAGAGTGATTATGAACAGCAAACTATCTAGCCAACAAATAAAAAATCATTGAGAGTCATTTTGAATTATATTGAATGGCAAAGTACATAGTACCAAGGTAGCAGCAACTGGTAAAATGTGTCACTTTGGTCCCTACATTTATAGAATGACCCATCTATCACAGCCATCGTTAATGTTCCTTCTTTATTTTTCAGATTCTATATTAATTAAATTTATTTGAATTTTCCTGGAATTATTTTAGTTCACTTATTTCTTTTGAATTGTCTACTTCATTTATATTTAGTTTATTTGGTTTACTACCATGTATCAGGAAGCACAGAAATAAATTAAATCAAATCAAAATCAAAAATTGCTTCCATCATTTGTTTGGTCATCAGTGTCAGTTGTCCTGTTCCTATTGTTGTGTCACTGTCCAGTCAAGACACTATCATCAGCTTTGTTGTGATCAGGATTTCTGTTTTGTTTAACCAGGTTACACTGAGTTATAAAATTTACTCTGAGAAAGCAACTAATAGCGTCATTCTGAAAAATGCAGCTTTCGATACAACAGTGGATCCAACCAGGTAATACATGTTATATCAGCAAGGGTCAGGTGTTGGAAGAGGGGGCAGGGTGAGTGGATGCCAGGGTACAGCGGGCTGTGTCAGAATTTCTCATGAGAAAGAGTCGTGGTCTTAGATAAGTATTATATGTGTTGATCTTTAGCACGCCATTAGTCTAAATACATGTACTTTAAAAAAGGATTGGGTAAAATAGCATCCATGATAATGTAGTTTTAAATGGTGTATGTGCAAGGGCCAGGGAAAGGTTAATATGCTTTTTATGGGGTCAGTCTTGGGCATTATGCTCTCTAGTCCTGCTGAGCATGTTGGTCACCGTAGCATCATTCTATATTGGGCTCAGTACCTGACTGCAGAGGGCGCTATTCAGCGCTATTCAACGCTATTTAAAAATCAAGCGTTGCATGTGGCTGCACACAGTATACTCATTATAGTCTGTTCTATAAGCCCACAGATGCTCTCACTTGGCTTTATTCATAATATGGAATTTTTGCATCCGAGTGAAGTAAATCAATAAATCGTAAATTAATACGTGAAGGGCAAAAACCTAATATTGATTTACTCTCAGTTGGTTATTGTAGTAAAGTGTCTTGCCAAAGAACACAAGCATCGTGAGAGTTTAATCCATATACCTCCACACATTAGTCTGACAAGTGCAATTATTGGACCTCAGTACTCTACAATCATTCCACTTACTCCTCTGGATCCAAATCTAGTCCCTGCATATCATGTAAGGTGTCAACTTTTCCCCCAACGTTTGTTTCTTTCCCTGTTCCAGATTCAAGTCACTTCACTGCATGTTGAATCCCGAGGCAAGTGTCTGCTCTAAACACTGAACTGAGAGACGTGGCTCTGTTGGCTTGCCGTGCTAATCTCATCAGTTCATCAAGTCACATGCGTCTATCGGTAGCAGCACTGCAACAATGCTGGAGTGATTGCTACTGCAGGTCTTTTCAAAATGAAATCTTGTCCTTTCTTTCCAGTCTTCCACATTGAGAAAAGAGAGAATATTTGAGAAATTGTGCTCCAGAGAAGAATGAAAGTTTAAGAAATCAAACACAATATTTGTTTGACAAGTTATCAGAAAGCACAGAAGTGACAGTGCTTATAAAAACTATATTGGTGAAGGGCAATCATGATAAAGGAAACCAGTGAATGTATTCAGGAAAAAGCTGCGTTGCCAAATATTATAATGGGGACATAATTTATTTTTATAAAGTAAAATCATTTTCGGACATTATTTTTTCATTGATGTCAAATAGTTTATGTTTGGTTGATTGGATGTACAATGTAGTTATTAACACATGCAAGTATTTAACAATACTTTTCAAGGAAGTGGGGTATGTATGAATGTTATCATGTGACCACAGCTGCTGTTTGCAACTGTGGCTTGAAATAAGCACCAGCAACTTGAGACTGGTGTACTGATATGTGAGAAATCATTAGTTTGTCCTGAGTGGATGCAGCCAGTCTGTCAAAATCTGCCAAAAGAGTTACTGAACTTGAAGTCATTGTTCATTTATATGTCTTGTGATATTTTTGCTTATGTGAGGTGTTGCGGCAAAATGACAGGAACTGGGCACAGGCTGTAGTGGAGAAAACCGCAAAAAAAAAAACACGAATGGGGGTGGAGTTCTTGGATTTTCAGGTTATTGATATTTGTAATCTTTGGTATGTCTACTTTGCATATTTTAAAGAGCCTGAACTTGTTGACGGAATGGTTGAAGGAGAATTTTATCCCCTTTCCTAATACCCACACACCCTCATTTGGACCTCTGTCCAGTTCTGTTTCATTTTGCCAGAACGCCTCGTATATAATTTTATTTATTTTTTAAGGGGGTGGACTGGGTTAATAAGGTATATTGTAAATAAAAGGTGTTTTTTTCGTACTAGAAATCAGACTTGTTATCAAGTCTTCACAAGTCATCCCTAGTCATTACAATTACAAGTCATCCTGACACAGAAAATGACAAGCTACATCCATGTCGTTGTTGATTGGGGAATGCTTGTGTTCAACTTGTGATTGATTTGACTTCATCTGTTCTAGTTTTGTCATTGTGAGGTTTAAAGAAAAGTGTCACTGCCTGTATGGGCAGAGATCTTTTTGAGGTAGATAAGTTTGTGCAATGCACCACTTGTAAATGAATCATAACAGAAGTCTATATTTCTATATGACAGATTATTCTTATGACTGTAATATACTAATACATATGCACTGTATGCTATGCGTACACCATACTAATGGCTGCCATGGAACAAGAAATCCTCAAAGTCTTGTCAGCATTGGCGTATGATTTCATACGTTAGTGGCTATCACATTCCATACAGTCATAAAATATGGTGTATGCGAGTTCTTGAGTCGATGTCGATGTGTGATATGGAGCGATGTGAGAGACAAAGAATGAAATATTAACCTCAGAATCTCTAGTGTGTGATATACATTTTCACTGTAAATGAAAAAAGAACATATTTTTTGCTTTTCAAGTTTTGATGAAAGGAAAAGTTCATTCCAGCTGTGAAATCAGTGGGCTTCCATGATCATTCTGCTTTTTGATAAATGTGTATGTAACGAATTGAACAGGCCGTCTGGTCTTTGAAGAGTGTTTAATGCTTCCACAAATGTCTTGGTTTGCTAGAAGTGTGGCTTTTTCCCGGACTAAAAGGAGTTTTAGTTGGAGCTTTTGCCATCCTAGAAATGTAACTAATATGAACAGTTGAACAGCGCTTGCAAAGGCATGTATACCTCCATGGACCAATTCTAGAGAATTTGTACTCTAATTTTTGGTATTTTCTTATAAGTTTGAATTCGTACATTCCGATCCATTGTGAATGCATCCAATCATGCTCCCCAACAATTTTAGAATTGACGTGACTTCCATAAACTGTAAAGATGTATCTAGTAAACTGTATTTAACTTAATATTTGGTTCAAACTAATTGTTTTGAAGTTGTTCACATCAATTCAAGTTAATTTTTTACCCGCTTCATATATTCAGAATTTAATTAAAAACATGCTGATGTATGAGTATTATTTGCTTTTTTAAGTTTGAGATGTTTTCTGAAGCTTAAGTTCCATGTATATTAACTTTGTTTACTGAATTACCTTCCATTCAAATACATGTACATGTATTAAACATTAAAATATGGCAATGTTTATCCCCAGATTTGCCAGTAGGTTTAGTTCTCCTTATTTTAGCTAAGTTCAGTTTAGGTGGGAAAGTGGTCTTAAAATTGTTATTTATAAGCAATGCAGTGTATATGAGGTAATTTATATGCAATGCAGTGTATAAGTTAACAGTTATTTGTAAAGACTGGACGTGTAGCTATTTTATTCCAATGGAATGGCAGTATCCAACTCCGCGCAAGGCATGATATAACAATATCCCATATAGCACTGTCTGTGTTGTACTTCAAGTAATGCCATTCCTGCTGCATGCACATGTAATACAATAACTGCTGAAAAGTTCCTACAACATCCACATTCCATCTTGACTGTGCGTCACGTTGAAGACAAATTTATCGTCCCACTCGCGCTTGTTGAACACGATAAATGTAGTGCATCTGTGTTCCATCTGCCTGCCTTGTGGCATATGAGACTCAAACTACATTATTCCATGTTCCTCTTGCGCTCACGGGATAACTAATATAATTTGCAAATATTCGGTACAGCCAATATTTTTAGGCTTGAAAGGCTTATTTTTTTAATGTGAAAATGACTATATTGTAATGATTATGTCAAGCAAAGTTATCCCATATTCCACGATAGTTAAGACCTATTACTCATTCTTTTGTTCACTTGTATACTATGTAACCTTTTTATTAAATAACAGAAGCCATGGCATGATTGAGGAAAACATTGTTTTATTGTCAAACACACTTGATATGTACAGTGTATAGCAATGTATTATAACCACCAGGAAGCAATATATGGGACCCCAAATAACTCATTTGCATAAAATCAAAAATCACAACATCACTACAACTGTCTGTTCAGTGATTTATTTAACCAGTTCTGTAGGTGGTGGATTTTTTTCTGATTGTATTTGCACACGCACACACCTACGTGCATTACCATTATGTTCGAGGACATTAACAAAATGCCTTCTTTCGAGGACCCCTAGATGCAGGGAAGATTTTGATTAAATGAGCAACACTTATTCTTGTTCTAAGCTCCATTGCCATTTACACATTTGGCCTTGACAATTTGCTTAATAGTAATGAATGTTAGTTTTATACTATGTGACCGGGGACAAGAACATGTTATGGTATGCAATAGAGGACTGTGTTTAGCCAAATTACTGGCATGTCACAGCATCTGTCCGAGGATGCGGTGTCAATAATACGTGCATTACCATTATTTTCGAGGACATCAACTAGTTGTGACTTCTGTCAAGATCAATGTAGGTAAGATTGTGATTAACACCTATGCCTGTTGTAAGCTCCATTGCCATTCACTTGGATAATTGCTCAGTATTAAAGTAAGCCTGCTAAACCTGTCTCTGTGCAACGGAGCCATGTTATGGTACCCAAAACAGGGCATGTTAATAGGGTGTGGACACAATTTATATATTCCTCAAACATTGTGTGAAGGCCACTAGGCCTACACAATTTATATAAAGTTTTATGTACAAAGCAGGCAATGCCCCCGTCTACACAAACTGCGCGCAATGTCCTCTTGAAGGTGTATTTTCCTGATATAGGATTT